>VSDK01018433.1:499931-540198 GCA_009767595.1 Symbiodinium kawagutii | reverse complement strand
CTGCAACAGTTTGTGCCCTTGGACTTTCCACAGTGAACGCATGGCCACGCGGGTGGTGTAAGCGGACACCATTTCCTGGCGGGTTCTAGGCGAAGATCGATCAACGTGGAAGAAGAAGCTGTACATGTATGTATATATATATATATATTATAAATATATGTGATATCAAGTATACATGTTTCAGATAGATGTAGATTTCATATGTTTTGAAAGATGTTCAAAAAACACAATGAACAAAAATATCTGCAATATATCTAATCAATTTAAATGTTTTCTTCTGGTGACATGTGATTTTGCCAGCGATGCGCTTTTCCTTACGAGCACGACGTCGCTGCTATCCAGCGATGGATCAAAGGCGCTGGTCATCTCTACCATCAACGGTGTTTACCAAGTAATCGATTCGTTCACATAGTTGATTCTTGGTACCTAAAAGGCAGCATAGCAAATGATATTCGAATATATTCGATGAGTGGTCATAAACTATAGCCACTAGATGCCACTAGTAATTAGTTCTTGGGTATTCTACTTCCTAGTGATGTTCACCGACGCGATTGCCAGGGCACTGCGGGGCGGCCCAAACCTCCGAATCAGTCCTCCTGGGTGTAGATCTTCACCTCTTTCAGCTGGTTGCTTCGTGCCAGCCTGGGGCCCCGCGCTAACGTTATGGCGCTAGTGCCAAAAATGATCATGGTGGGGACTATCATCAATCATGAGTACTTTTGGTTGAGTTTAGTGACTAGTGATCAAATCGTTCAATTGTTCAACCACGAACCATCAAACATGCTTAGTAATGATCATCAATGATGGTTACTAATGGTTGATCGAAAATTAACGGTCAAGAAAGGCTATGCAGGGCAATGCTTGATTTCACCATCAACAGCTAATAGCTACCACTGCAACATTGTTTAGGAATGCAAAAGAAAAGGTCAAGAATGCTTAGTACACTTGACTAATCAATAAGAAGGCAACACCAGGAGTCCAACCATCTTTGTTTCATGATGGTCTGTGAAAAACAAGAATTCCACCCACAAATAATCTTTCTCACATGTTCTCACTGCAGGCACGGGGTTCATGGTTCGTAGCAACAAGCCAGTACGAAGCAATCTGTGAAGGGTTTGTCCAAAAATGGTGTACTTTCTATAGCTGGTTATTTTCTCTCTCTTACTTTCCCTATTAATAGCGGCTTTATGGATGCTTAGTACCACTTCATTTTCAAGTCTCGCCTGGAGGCCAAAAACAGGCCTCAAAAAAACAAACACCGCCATTTATGGACGTTGTAAATACAACCCCTTATATAGGATGGGTGTTTTGTACAGTTGTTTCGTTGTCAACAGATCCCCTGCGAGGGTTAAGCATCTCAAAAGCAACCGAAAAGGCCAAGACTGGCCACGACAACCCGACAGCAACGGGATGCAACGAGTCAACAAGCGAGTCCGAGTTAATACGGTGCAGTCACGGAGAAAAGCAAAGCCCCAACAGCAACATGACACCAAACAACAGTGTGCAGTGAGTGCCGCCTCCACCACACAACCCCAAGAATTCAAGCAACCAAAGCACCAACAAAAACACAGCAGTTACATATCCGAACAGCACCAGTCGCAGAATGATGTAATCTGACGGGATCTCTTTTGATACAAATCGTTGGATCTAACAACCCCCTGTGCTATTTCAACAATCTGCTGTCAAGGCACCTCTCACCATCAGATTGAGACTTCTGGCGCCTCACGTGGCTTCATCATTGAACACGCTGAAAATCATAAAAATCATGAGGCAAAGGTTGATCAATTGCTGGCGAATGCTTGGTGAATGCTTGGTTGATAAAAGTTAATTGATCCATGTTGTTGCTTTTTCCTTCTGCTGGTGGAAGGATTGGTGAATGCTTGGTGGATCATGGTTGGTTGATCAGTTATGTGTTCTTTTCCTGCTGGAAGTGCACCACCTGCAAGGTCAGTGGTGCCGGGGTCCTCAACCGTGCCGCCGTGTCGCAAATCCATCAGCGACACTGGGCAGGTGAGTTGGGCCCAGCAGGCATCGATTTTCACCAGCAGTAACCAACAGAAAGCATCAATCGTGGATGAACGACAATGAATAGTGGATAATGTATAGTTAATTCACGACAACTATAAGCATCATAGTTCATAACCATCAACGAATGCGGATCAACAATAAAACATCACTGCTCTTCATCAATCATCATTCAATCATCAATCCACTTCATCCACTCTCCCATGATTCATGAAAAATGATCCACTTCATCCACTTCATCCTCCCAAGATTCATCCACTCTCCGCTGTCATCCACGACTCACCGTGGCTCCCCGTGGCTCGTTACGCGCTCTGAGGCGCCAGCTCCAGGGTGGCCACGGTGGCCTCCAGGGCGCTGGTGGCCCCTTGCTGTTCCGAGAGCTCGCTGCTCAGCTGCCCCCTCGGTAGGACCAGGGTGGAACCAGCAGCAGGTTCCGCCAGCTGTGGGAGTTACTATGGTTAATCATGGTAAATCATGGCTTGTAATGGCTACTAATGGCTTAAACTATGTTTATAAGCCATACTTCATACTGGGTGATGATAGGGGATAATGGGTTCGAGGGATTGCACCACCAGCTGAAAGATCAGCTGCAACTTCCCCCAGCCGATGATCGATTCGACCCCCTGCAGCTGAGTGGCATCTTGTTTTCGATGGCCTCTGCGAGCGTTTTCTGGTGCTTTTTGGGATTGAACATGCATCGAAAAGCAAAGATCCGGGATGATGATTTATGGTGGATCATGATGATTCATGTAGTTGATGATGATTCATGATGTTTGATGCCGGTTGATTGTTTAATTTGACAGGAGATTGATGATTACCACAGGTTACCTCCGCGTAATTGCCGGTGAAGTGATGCTGAATGATGCTTTGTGGGAACGTCTTCTGTTGATACGCCGCCGTGTCTTGCAGCCAGGCCACAGTCAATCGACTCATCGAGCGTGCCCATGCCAGAGACTTTGCCTTGCCCGACTCCTCTGTCGCCGGCCTCATTTCTTCGGAAACGTGTTGAATTGGTGTACGAAATGCAAACCTGTCAGTGCAACCTGCCACGAAAATGGCAATTTGAGTACAGTAACCTGAAATGAAGCAATGTTAGATCCGTAAGAGAAAAAAACCTAAGACTTGATGGAAAATCACAGGCTATTAAGGCACTCTGTGGGTGATTTCTGCACCAATGGATGGAACATGGATCATTGTTTGATCGCTACCGCCAAGGCGTCAAGGCGTCAAGGCACATCAAGCTTTGAGAGCGCAAGATCCTGGAGCGTTCACGATGCAACTCCTGCTGTTCGCCGATTTTGATTCCCTGCTCCTGCGCGGGGGGAGATCGCGAAGATCGGGCGGGCTGGCTTCCCGATTTAAACCCATAGAAAACCAGGATTTCCAATCGTTCAACCATTTGAAGTACCATGGGCTATGGTTTCCTTTAAAAACAAATAATGAAACTTGTGATTTTCCTCCAAAAAATTAAACCTATGGTTTCGCCTGAAAACCCATGAGATCCCCACAAAAAAGCTATGGTTTCCCTGTAAAACCCATGACATCCCTTCGAAAAAACAGACGACCCATGATTTCCCAAACAAAAACCTATGGTTTCCCAGCATCAATTCCCATGATCCTTCCCCGGGTCTCGTCCTTCAGGAGCTGTGCGACTTTCTGACGTTCATCGAGAGCATCTTGGATCGCCCTTTGCCCTTCTTCTGCCAGCCTTGCGTCGCGCGGCCATGGCATGGCTCTCAAGGATGACATAACTGGGACCCCATGGCAGCCTGCAACCCTTTCTTGCATGTCACCCATGTTATGTGATAGTTTGTCTTGAATCAAACCCTCGAACAAGTTTATTGACACCATTCAGCCTAGCCCTTTCTGCATTCACCATCCTTTTTTCACCACGTCTTCAGCAACGATGCCCGTGGCCTGATGCTTCGGTCAACTAAGAGGATTCTGTTCTCTCGATGTCACCGTTTGCGACAGGGTGAAAAGACCATCAACCACCATCAAAACTCAGAAAGTCCGTCATTGAGCCATCACCAACCACCATTAACCATGGATTCAACCATCATGAAGCAGCTTCAACTGCTGATGCTTGATAACGGATCATGATGGTGCTAGTCATGGCTTCATGGTGGTTACCGGCCAAGAAAAACCAACCAAGCAACCAATGAATCATTAAGACTATGCTGCGTCTCAAACTTTTTCCCTTGAATTGACTTTCTTTGCTAGGCTGCAATGTACAAGCACCAAGTGCCAGTGAGGGAAAAAGCAAATGGCAGGTAGTCTCAGCAAACTAATGCCATCATCGTTCCCAAGAATGCTACACTCCTACGGGGCTTGCTGGGAACGGCCATGGAAAATGATTCTTAGTTGATAGTGAGTCTGATCATTATAATAATCATCATTGTTATAACGATCTAAGATGATTATCTGATTTTTGGTGATTCTTAGATCTGATTGTTGTGGGTCATGGATAAGCCATGAACTATTAACCAGCAAATCCAATTGTCAGTTGATAATGTTTTTCAATTCTGAACCATGAACTGTTAACTATTTTATAAACCAATAATAAATGGTTTTCCGTGATTAGCCATCAATGATTGTGAACCATTTTCAAAGCACTTTTAACCGGTTCATTTTAGCCATTGATTATTAACCAATCATCATTAATTATTAGCGTGTAACTATTAACCAATATAAACCATTCCCAACCATCAGAATTTTCCACGAATGATTGTTGGTCAGTATGCCCTTGTATTCACAATATCTTAATGGCTATATAGCCATTTAGCCATTTGAAACCACCAACCAAATATCTACCAAATGGCTATCTACCATTCCCAATGGTGCTATCCACCAAAGAACTATTCCAAATGAACATATGTCATATGAAGCAGCCATTATATGGCTGTGGGTCAAAACCCTTACAGTCCCCCTGGTTCCCTATCATTAACCAGGCTTTTTTCCCTACTATTGTTGGTGGAAATCCCCCATTAGTTGGTTGATTAAGTGCTTGACCCATAGCCATAGTGCTTGACCCAAACCGGCGACTTGGTGCACCCTCGATCTGCACAAATCTTCGCCAAGGGTCTCCAGCTCTTCCATCAACTCGCCAACCCGCCTTGCTCGCCAGGGTGCCATGTCATGTGGGTCACCCAGGGTAACTGCCGGTGGTTCGCTTAATGGTTAATGGTGGTTAATAACGGTGGTCGATCATGGTGGTCAATGGTGGTTAATGATTGGTAATAGTGCTTGGTATTGATGGCTGATGATGGTCAATATTTCCTTCCACAACGACTTTAGAGTGATCAATGTTGGCTGCACAAGCAATAGTTAATGGTAGCCAATGGTCATCGATGATGGCCAGGAATGGTTAATAATGATTCAATGACGATGTTGCAGCTCCCGCTGATGTTCTGGGTTTGAATTTTGAGCAGCGAGTTGGGATCACACCATCATCATCATCATCATCATCATCATCATCATCATCATCATCATCATCATACACTGATACACCAACGACAAGAACAGGAGACACATTTCTGATTTGGAGATCTATTGGCCATGTTCGATACCCATGTTGTTAATCATCAACTAACCACTCTTCCCATCATAAGCAACGAATTCCAACCACTATGAGCCATCAGCTAACCACAGTTAACCATCAATCATTAATCAACCACCATTATGCGCTGTTTGCAATCAACATTATCCATCATTAGCCACCATTAACAATCACTGACACTCTCTCTCTCTCTCTCTCTCTCTTCGCGCGTGGCGGGTCAATCATTGACACACTATTGAAACATCATTAATCACCACTAATATAATCTATTGGCCACTCTTGAACCATCAACTGACATCAATTAACCAACCTTAAGTCTTAATCATCATGTAGCCATAAACAACCATCATTACTAACCACTATTACCCATCAACAGTCATTATATCCTATATCACTACCAACCATGACACAAGCATCGCTACTAACCATCTTAGCAGTGACCCAATTCACCATCTTATCAACCACCACGCAGCCATTGACCACTACTTAAGCATCAATTAAGTATAGATTATCATTATAACCCTATGGTGCCATAGATTCCCCATCAGCTGTCTACGGATTCATAGGCTAATCATTGGATCTGATGGTCAATGTTGTTAATGATGGTTCACCAAAGGTTCAGTTCATGGTCAATTGATGCTTACTGATGTTTGACCAATCCATAACCACAGGTTCCTCCATCATTAACCATAATTAGATATTAGGCTGAAACCATAGGTTCCCTTCACCATGGATCCTATGATAACCACAGGTTTTTCCATCAATTATCACTATGAGGGTTAACCATCAAGCAACCATCATAGGGTTAAGCACAGGGTTAACCACCAACTAACCATCATCAACCAACCATGGTTCACCACTCCAGGTTCATTATTAACCATATTACTGACCATCACTTCAAAATCAACCAGGTTTAGCCACCATCAACTAACCATGTTACTAACCATCATCTGACCACAATCAACCATAGTCAACCATGTGAACTAACAATGGCTGGTAACAAATGATTCACCATCATCATCACCCCCTAACTATTACTAACCATATGACGAACCATCCTCAACCATATGCGAAACATCGTCAGCCATGTTCACCATCAACCAGCCTTAACCACCATCAACTAACCATCAACCAGATTACTAGACCATCAACCTGTAGACCTGGTTCCCATCATTTACCATTGTTTTCCCTACGAACTTGTTGGTGAACTTATCCCCCATGAAATTGGTTAAGTGCTTGACCCGGTCGCTCGCCATAGGACGACTCGGTTCACCACAACGACTCGGTTCACCCACTCGCTTCCCCATGCTCTCGGTGGAGGCGCCAGGCTTCGGAGCTCTGCGACACCTGCGACACGGACTTCCGCAGAAAGGCCACGCGCGCCGCGGTGTCCTCGAGGCCGCCCGGACGCCCGGGGGCCGTGCCGTGACGGGGGATGGTCAGGCGTCAATGGTGGTTGAGAGGTGGTAGTGGTGGTTGGTGATGGTTGGTTCATGATGGTTAGTGATGGTAAATGATGGTTGGTAGTGATAGTTGCTAGTGGTTCGTTCATGGCTAAAAATAGGATGGTTAATGATGATGGTTCATTCATTGAGGTTTGGAATGATGGTTAAACTGGTGGTTGATGTGATGGATGTTGATGGCTAATGATGACGTTTGATAGTAATGATTCTGAATCATGGCTAAAAATCGGGGCGTAATGGTTCCATAGATGAACCTCAGAAAGGGTTAAAAATGGTGGGTAAGTGTCAAACGACTGTTCATCATGATTCCTTGTCATGTTGCCTAGCATGGCTTGCCTGTGAAATGGCCAGGTTTTGCCTATGAAAAATGCCATGGGGTTGTTGTGCGTCATTACCACCGCTTCCAGGTGCTCAGGGTGTCCAAGGGAGCCCTGGATGATTGACCATCAACCATCACTTAATTGGTGTACTAGGCACTGAACCCCCTGATTAGGCAATCGCCCAACCATGGTCTGCATGCGGATCAGTATATCAATACTCACCACTTGATTAGTCAACATCTGAATCCATCAACAGTCACCATCCATTGAGCATCATTTAGCACCAATCAGCGATTATGAACAAACCCGCATGGTGACGAGTAGCAGAATAGAGCACCCTCTGCACAGCGTGCACAACAGGGCCGTTTGCAACCAGTCACCAACCATTTGTCAGCCAGTTCTTAATGGGTAGCGCCATGTAGCGCCCTAAAAAGTTTTCGCATGGCATCCAATGTTTGGTGAGCGACTAAGCATTCTTAGCTATCAGCCAGTTATATTATGCCTTATTGACTTACACAAGGCATGATCATGAATTAACTCAATCAGGTCTTAATCGTCAATGAACCAACCACAGCCATCACCACTATTTCTCCATCCCGTTGCTTCTCCTTTTGTTCATCTTGAAGCCGTCTCAGATCTTCTTCTTGCTCCTGAGGTGTGTCATCGTTGCCCATTGCCCCAACGGCATTGACAACAAAAAGTGCGTGCAGATTAGTAGAGCTGATAGCCAGCTGCTGATGGCTTGTCCGAGGCGTTGACAAACCAACCAACCCATGGTTAACTAGCTGGTTAATGGAGCTGATAGCTGGATGTAGCTGGTGAGCTTTGACAAATTGCTGGTCAGTTTCCCGTGGTTTCATGGGTTTGGACCAGCTGAAGCACCAGGGCACCCCACCGCCTTTGCACGTAGCAATCCTTGGTCGCCACGGCGATGCTGCTGCAATTGCATGGCCAAGGGGCAGAGATGCACGTAGGTAGTGCACATATCAAGTAAGCAAGAAACCAATGAAGCTACCATAGGGTTGGAACACCCCTGATGGCTTCTAACCACCAGCCAGGAAGTCATAGGTGTCAACTTGATTTGTGATGGCTCAAACCAAGGGGGTGAACATGTTGAAGGGATCATTTCCAACTGCCAATGGTTCCTTGCAACCCATCCAAATGGCATCCTCTCGCTGTAGAACCAAGTTGGAGACCCAGAACACGAACCAGTGTAGCACCTTTGGATTGTTCGGCCTGCGGCTGTTGAATCATGTTGTCTAATAACCTGAGATATCCCGCAATAAGCTGCAATGATTCGAGATTTGGTGAAGCACTTTTGGTACGGTGCAGAAAATTCTGGCATCCTGCAATCCGTAGATCGAGGAATCAGAATTATCAGTCGCCATTAATCACAACTATTAACCACCATTAATCATCACCAATCATTATTTGGCACTATTCACTCATTGGCCATGAGTCGCCATTTCTCATTACTAAACCAGGTACTAACCGTCATTGACCCACCATGCAGCTACAGTTCAATCGCCAACGACCATTCACCAACCATCATTAACCAGATTTGTAAACCACTTGCGGAGGCCTTACTGTTTATTACAACCATTTACCACTTCTTGACCACTTCTGTCAACCGCATAGCGTTGCAGGCAAAGGTCTCTCCTTTTCCATCTCAAACTGCAAGTCCTGCTGATCCAGTGGTCTGCCCTGGCGAGGTCAGCCACCAGTCACCCATGGTGTTGCCGGTGCCGGAGCTTAAGCTGATCACCGAACGCAGCTGAAAAAACCATGCAACACTGCTGAAACCGCTTCTCAGGCACTTCAATTCTGGTGTCGAAGTGATTGACAATGGTCAGTCAGGGTTGACATTGGCCATCATTAGCCGCCATTGTCAACCATCATCAGCCACAATTCAGAGCCATCACCCACTATCCGCCATAGCCATCACCCACTATCCGCCATCTGTTGACCATTCTTAGCCATGATGAATCGTTGATGCGTTCATGCGCCATCATTGACAACTATTAAGCATGATGGTGATCATCAGCAACCATTCGCAACAATCCTTTGACCATCCGCCATCACCAAACACCATCATCAATCATAGATGCGCCAACACATCAAGCACCTTTGGCCAACGGCGAGTTTCCCACCACAGGCCCTATCCACATCAGCTTTCCCCTCCGCCTCCGGAGAGACAGGGGAGAGCCTTTCACAGCGCGGGTGCCAACCGGATCATGTGAGTTATAGCCTTGCCGTCATTCAAATTGATCAACCACTATCACTGCTTATAACGGATCATAGTTATAAGCTTATAACTCAAAATGCTTATGAGTCAATCCACTATCAATGCTTATAACTCAAAAGCCAGCATATTGTCCATTGACGTTGCTGACGAGTATTCAAATAATCAACCACTACCAATGGTAGCAAGTTGAAAGCCGCCAATACTGACGATTCACCGTCCCTAATCACGAGATCGAAGGGCAGAAGTCAAATGCCCAGCAGCTGGAAGTCCAGAGATGCCAAGGGAGATATGACTGTGCCACGGATCATCAGCGATGCTCCGGACCGCGTCAAAATCGTCGAAATGCCACGTGGTCGCAACGTTTTTGGATGTGAAAATTGCATTTTTGAGTGGTTTTTTGAGTGTAAACCTCTGGGCGAAAGAAATGCCGGAGGTTGTGAAATGTCTGAAGGATGTAAAAACGTTTGCCGGTGTGGTGGGTTTGAAAAAAGTCGGCAGGGATGCCAATGTTCAATTCAATGTCTGAAGCTCATGGTGACCAACCTACCGTCAAGTTGTCAATGTGGTTAGTTACTGATGGCTGATGGTTGAACCAGTGGTTACGGGTTGAAGCATCCGCTGGAACGATCATTGGCCCTTAGAAACTAACAATTCAACAGTTCCAAACCACATATCAACAAGCATTAAACACTACTTCTTACTCACATCTATGAAAAGCTTCAAGAATTGATTCAATTACTAACCACTTGGTTTAACCAGCATTATGCATCATTAACATTCATCAACTAGCTCTTCCCCACGACTTCACCAACCTTTCATCACTGCAGCAACTGCTCCCAGCAATTCTTTCGAGACACGCCCCTTCTCGTGCAAACTCCTCGGCTTCACGCCAGGGTTGGGGGTCATAGATGCCACCCAACCCATGGTGTACAGGTGGCGAAGAGGTTGAGTACAGTGGTTATTGATGGGTTGATAGTGGTGGATCATGTTGATGAATGATGGGTTCATAGTGGTGGTACAGCAATCTCCTTTGAGTTGCACTAACGCGCTAAATTTGTAAAAATGATGATTCACAACTGGTTAAGAATTTCCTTTGAATAATAAATGGCAATTGGTTGGTTACCCGATGAATTCTTGTGTAATGGTTATTCATCATGGCTATCAGAACTGGTTTCGAATTTATCTTAGTTTCTGCTTAAGATGCTAGTGGTAATGATGGTGACCATCAACAATAGATAATGTTGGTTTCTGATTAGTATCTACCTGTTGGTTTCATCTATTTTCATTACTTTAGGGGGGGTTACACTAATCAGAAACCAACATTAATGCACCCCAAATCCTCTTGTTTTCCCTATGCACATCCATAGCCATGCTGACAGCCCCAACCATCCCCTCAACAACGAACCGCTGCACAGGCGAGCTCAGCCGTTGGCCCCACTCTTGTGGCGACCCAGCTGATTGGGAGGTCCCCAGTTGCGGCTCTCGGAGGTCCCCACAGGTCGTATCCAGCCCTTCTCGTTTGACAGGTCTTGCTGATCGTACAGTTTCGCCTGGTGAATATCCACCTTCCAAATGTCCATCTAGGCATACCAATTGACAGGAGCACCTGCCTTGGAAATGAGCTGTTACCTGGCTAGTGTGATTGTCGATTGTCAGGTGGAGCAGCTTGTTGATGATAACAGTAAGTGTTCCCACATGATCAACCAAAGCCAACTGCTGTGCACCGTGAATCTTCGACCATCATCACTGTGAACCACTTCCTACCATCATACCGTTGTGAACCGCCATTCGTCATCATCGACTATCATTCACCGATGCCTATCGTCCAAAACGAAGCATATTGCACCGTTAATTACTATAAAACTAGCCATCCACCACCTGCCACGAAACGGGCATGGCATCATACACCCTCCAATTACCATTCGCCACAATATTTTGTATTCACCAACTTTTCTTAACCATCAACCACTTTTCCAAGCACTAACCAGGGAAAACTCACCAAAATTCACCAAAACTATTTCCAACCATTAACTCCAACAAGAAAACCCACCACTCAACCAACTACAAACCACTAAACTATAAGCCACTAGATAAACCACCAAGACCATTAACCAAACCAAAAAAACACTAATCAAAACCACTAAGAAACCAATAGCCATCACTCAAACTTTGCAGCTCCAAACCAGTAATCACCATCAACCAGCTATAATCCATTAAACATAAACCACCGAAAAAGCCATTAACCAAACCCAAAAAAACCTAATCAAAACCACTCAAAAACCATCAATCAACCAATAACCATCAACCAACTCCCAACTTCATCAACTTCCACCCCTCAGGCGCACTTCACCGTGTCGAGCTTCCGCTCGCGACGCCAGGTCGGACGTGGCGATGCGCGACGGCAGCCGCGTGGAGTCCTCCGTGTTGGGCCGCGCCAGCGGCGTGGAGGTCCAGGGCCTGGCGAGCGGCACCAGCCATCCATCCTGGTGATGCTTAGGCAGCTGTTAATGCTGGTTAGAACTTAAGGAAACTGAAGCATGGTTGACATATGTTGACATGGTTGTTGACATGGTGCTGAAGCATGCTTAGTGGATGGTTAGTGTTTGATGAGTTGATGATGTTTTTTTCACTCCAGTGAGTGGTTTGATGATGGTTTTGCACTTGGGTGGTGAACGTGTCTCAATTTTTGGCTTCAAAAAAGCTGGATCATGATTTTCATCAATCCACCACCGAACTTTTGGTTGGTATAAGCTGTTGGATTGATGAAAAACCATCATAGACCACTATTCACCATCTTCAGCTACACCATACACCGCGCGTTGGAAACAAAAACCCCGTTGCGACGCTGGAAAACCCCGTTGCAACGGCGATGGTTGCGGCACCGCGGCGCCTCGAGGAGGCTGTCTGAGCTCGTTCCCGGCTCAGCCTTGCAGCGCTGAGTGGTGGGTCCCTGAGTTTGGTGAGTGGCATAGGTAACGGTACATCATTACTCCACTCACCATATAGGTAATGGTATTTTTTTTTTGCATACTGTGCCATGTTAGCACTTGGTGTCTCATGCATAGCGCCATGTGGAGCGTTCTACTGCGGACCGTGGTAGTCCTTCTGTACGACACTGTGCTCAGTGAACTGCTCCACACGGAAAAGCTGAAATTCAAAAGGCATCTGCGACACATGCTCATCACACAGCGCCTCCTCGGGGAAGACCTCCTGGACATAGCACTGGATAGCCGTGGCGATGCCGGCGTTCATAGCTGATGGATAGATCTTGCAGCGAGCCGTCTTGAAGTCGCCACAAAAGTCACGACCCTTCAGCGCATCATGGAAACCTTTCGGATGGGCACACCTGCCCATAGAGCCTCGACGAAGAGTCCCATGACGAAAGTGATTCAAACGAACCAGCAACAATGTTGTCGGCTTAATTGCCGGGGCACCATACACGCACTGATCGAAGGAGATGATCGAAGTGCATCGAAAAGTCCGCAGCAATTTGGCGGGCTCCATAGCCCAAGTGCTGCATGGCGCCTTTTCAGCTGCCCATACTGGGTACTGAGGGTGTTCGTAGAACCCGCAGCCACCAGATCGACAAAGCTCCAGCAAGATGCGGTGCAAAAAGCACGACAACCGGGTCCCAACCATCACCTGTTCGTGCTCAAGACGAGAAAGATGGGGGAGACCTAGCTGGTCCTCTGCTGAGCGGAGCGGTGGCGGGCCATTGTCCAAAAGACGTGCTGCTGTCCACGTCTCGCATGGGCGGCCCCCCCCTGCACCCAGGATCAACCCCTTCGCCACTTGGAGCAACCACCAGCGCGTAGCTCCATCATCCGCAAGGTTCGCATGCTCCTTCTGCAGACACAAGTCGACCGATAGCACGAAGAAGTGCACTCCTGTCGGGTAAACCTGATGCTGCAAAATGTGGTGAAGGTCGTCACGCCGTCGAAATCCGCTGAAAAAATGAATGAAGGTGACCGCCTTGATGTGGAGAATAGCAGCTTGTCTTGCCAGCCCATGGTAGTCCAATCGGCCGTCGCCACGCTGTGGTCCGCCATTACTCTGAAAGACAAAGGATGGAAGATCACTGTTGCGCCACCATAGTCCTCCAGAAGCCATCTGGTCGACCGTATCGCAGCGACCTGCCAGGGCAACATAGCGAGTACCTGGAGTACCCTGACGGGTCTGGGCTCGAGCATACATGGCCCCAGCATCAACAGAAGACTCCAGCGGCAGTAAAGGTCCTGGTACCCGAAGAGCTGGGCGAAGAGCCTTGTGAGAATGCCAACCCTGTTGGCGCTGGAGTCTGGCTTTCTCTCGGTCTGCGGCGTCCAAAATTTCAACTGTGGCCTCATCAGCTGGAGGGAAGCAGGCGACATAACGGCTCATGCACTTCGGCTGGTGCTCCAAATGCCGTTGAAGTCGACAGCGATCCGCAAAGTCCCAGCCGCAAGCATTGCACATGCTTCCCAGGGCAAAGTAGCGGGCTCGGGCCTTGTACCCATGCATCTTGTGGGAATGGACCGCAAGTGCCCGCTGGGAAGCAAATCGAGCATCGCATTGCAGGCAGGTCCATTGTGACAAGGGCTTCGGAGGCTCATCTGAAGGTAACTCAGCTCCTGTGGCTGAGATAGTACGTCGAAAAGTTCTGAGCCAGACAGCATATTCGGCCTGAGCCGAACGATACCGTTGGCATGCTTTTGCGGCAGCTTTGACTCGTCCTTTCCAATTGGCATCAACCTGGATGGCAAGGAAGCAATGCGACCAGTCATCATCGGCACTGAAAGCCAGTGGGAACTTGTAGAACTTGTGAAGCCATCGAAACGAGTCACGGCAGTCTGCTAACCAGGAATGGGGATCATCAGCAGCCACAAAGAGCCACTGCCACAACACCTTCGGGCAAAACCCCAAGAAGCGCTTGAGGTAACGAAGGCGGGCTGCGTGAAGTTGATCTTGAACAGGAAGCAGACCGGCCAAGCTCGCGAGCACCGTGGTGTCAAAGACAAAGGCGGGCTCTCCCTGTAGATGTCGCGCCAGCTGTGACAAAGGCTGCCTGAGAAGAGCCTCCCATTGTTGCCGCACTTCCTCCTTGACCCCCACCCAAACATGGCAGTTGTAGACGAAGCGAGACATGGCGAGTGACTGAAACACGTACGCCTTGATCTTCGGCGTAACCGTCTTCTTGGCGAAGAAGGAGCGCGCCAGCGGGCCCCAAGCTTGCTTGGCTGCTGCTGCTCGTACACGTACTTCACGGCGATAGGCTCCATCCGATTGCAGCCAGGTGCCCAAGTGCTGATACTGATGCACCACCCTCAAGGCAAAGGCTTCTTCCCCCAAAGTCCATCGCAACAGTTGTCCGTGTTCGGCCAAGAAGCGGCGGTGTGCGTTGGCAAAGCGTCCCCTAAAGGTGCACATGGCTTCGGTTTTGCCCTCCGTGAAGTTGACCTGCAAAGCTCGCTTCCGAGTCGCAAAAACGAAGGCTTCGACAATCAGCTGCACCAGCTGGAGCAATTCTCCATTGGAGGGGGCGTGAGCGACAACAGCACAGTCGTCCACAAACGAGATGTCGGCAAAGGCGTGGACAGGCGTGGCATCCTCCAACGAGAAGTCAGCACAGGGCGCCGCCTGACCAATCCAGGTGGCGACAGTGCGCTCCTGCATGTAGAACCGAAAGTCCTCGAGGATCCCCATCATTGCAACATTGAACAAGATGTCGCCGACAGGGTCGCCTGGGCATGTCCCCTTGGTAGTGTGACACACCGCTTCAAGGCCCTGAACTTGGAAGTAGGTGTGGGTGAGGACATCGGCAATGAGAGCGTCCACATGAGCGCTGAGCTCCAACTTGGCCGCATCCACTGTCAAAGCGTGCACCAGCGTTCTCAGACCTTCCACAGGTTCCGACGCAGCAGCATCAACTCTGAAAAGCGTGCGCCGTGGGTGGTGACCCCCTGCCGCAGGACTGTATAAAAGGCTGACTTCAGGTCAAAGAAGACGACAGCAGCAGGCCACTTCTTCACTGCACAAAAATGCCGATGCGCATGCAAGAAGTGGGCAGCCATGTCTGGCCCAAACCCAGGTCGGCCCCCACATTGAAGGGCAGTCGTCCGGTGCAACCACCCTTGCACAAGGTGCTGTCGGAGGCATTGGTGGAACACTTTGGTGGTAAAGTTGGAAATGAAGATGCTCCGGTATGCTTCGGGAAGATGATGAGCAAGCTTACCTTTCCACAAGGGTGCCAACTTGCCCCCCTTCCAATGGAGTGGCTCGGAGCAAGTTGCGACGATCTTGGTCACCAAAGCTAAAAGTTGATCGATCAAAGCAGGTCCGGCTGCTTTCAACAGTTCAACGGGCAGTTGATTTGGCCCACAGGCTTTGCCACGCTTGAGCTGGCCAACATACTTGGCAAGCTGCCAACGACTAGGGAAGGCAGCGGGATCTAGGTCCTGTTGGACCACATTCACTTGACCTCCATGCAGTTGACTGAGCGCTGCCCATGTAGTAATGAGTCCGGCCTCGGTGGCTGCAAAGGTGGTCATCCACAGCTGCTGACGTTCGGTGAACGAGGTGGTGAGGCTACCATCAGGGTGTGCAAGGCGTGGTAGCGGTGCAGGACCACGTCCTGACTTGCTCTTGCGAGCTCCCAGTTTTGTAAGCTGCCGAAACAAGACCTTGCTATCAGCTGCTTCTCCAGCTTGCTGGAGCTGAACAGTGATGGAATCAAAGTAGGCACGCTGGTCTCTCTGGACCAATTTCTTCACTGATTTCTCGGCTGCCCGAAGCCGGGTGCGAAATTCCTCTTGCTGTATGCAGTGATGAAGGCGGCCATACTGAAGCAATTGTCGTTTGCTGGCAATGCTGCGAAGAGTGTCAGGGGCTAAGGCAAACCGATGCCGCTTGGATCGGGAGAGGCTGAAATGCTGGAGTCCAAGCTGTAGCACCTGCTTCTCCCATAACAGCGCATGCGAGTCCACCGTCACTTCCCAAAGGGGCACTGGGAGGGAATGGAGAGCTTGTTGGAAATCCCAGCACTTACTGGGGTCCTGCATAGCTTCGAAATCCCAGGTCGGTCGTGGGACAGGCTTGGATGAGAAGGTCTGCCCCCTAAGTCTCACTTGAACTGGAAGATGATCTTCGTGAGCAAAGGTCGTGTCATGGGCATCGAGAACTGCAGAATCGGTCACCATGGCAAACAAATCTTCGGTCAGCAGCATGTAGTCCTTGCGGCTACGATGACCCCTCGGATGCGTCCATGTGGCATGCGAAGACCGATGCAGGTGATCAAAAGTGGCCGGCACATAAAGCTGCGTCTGGAGTAAAAATGCTTCAAAACACTCCCCCGCAGGCGTGATCGGCTCCGCTCCTGCAGGCCCCCATCCAGGGCCGGGATTGGTTCCAAGGGGGGCATTGGCATCTATCATGACGCACAGCCGATGCATGAAGTGGAGCTCTTGAAGCAATCTGCCCGTGTCTGCCCACCACTGTTGCACTTCAGACAGCGAATGAGAGGCACCCACGTACGGAGCGTGGAGTACCGCAAAGTGCAGCATGAACTCTGCATGCGTTAACCTGACAAACAACCGGCGAGGGTCAGCAACCACCACTGCAGAGTCAAACTGAGCGAGAGGGATCCGAAAACCTGGGGCAATGAGGACCTGACACGTTAGGCTCAACCACAATTCACATCCAAGGGCTGTGGCAGGAAGGCGTTCACATCCTGAAGAGAACACCTTATAGTGTGGCGTAGCAAAAGTGCCTGCATCGGTGCGGGTCTCTTGCAAGCCCACAGCATGCACCGAGGATTGATGGAATTGCATATCGAGCCGGAGAGTTCGAGGGCCAGAGCTGCGACCAACAGGTTGGGATTGTGTGGCTCCATCGAGCGCTAAGACATTGGCTGACACGGCTGTCAACTGAATCGTAAGCAATTCTGCATTGGAAGCTTGAGCCTCCTCGATCTGTGGGGGCAAGTCGAGATGAAGCGTTGGTGCATCAAACTTCCATAGCTGGCGGGCATGCATGGCTGGAAAACATTGCTGCCAAGCGGGCGTAGCCCCCTGGAGATGCGCCCAGCTCAAGTCATGAGGTTCAGATGCCAACTGATGAAGCATTTCAATATCAACATGACCAACCTGACATTCCTTGCTCAAAGCATGCTTTGCCAGGGAGTCAGCCAAGTCATTCCATGGGTGTGCCGAATGGCCTTTGACGGGATAAACCGCCATATTTGGCATCCAAGAAGCCTGCAACTGAATGATTTGGGCAAGCCTCGTATGCGTGGCACAATGAGTTGTGGCATTGGACACAGTCATCGACAAACGGAGATCAGGCCGAATCTCCACCATTGTGTGACCAAGGGGTCTGGCCACATGCTGCGCGATTGCGAAGGCAGTGAATTCAGCTGCTATGTTGTCGGCGTGATCTGCCCCAAGCCACATTGCATCATCTGGCACTGTGGCTACAAGTCCGGCTAAGCTACCATAAAAGAACTCCTGCTGGTCCTGGACAATGACCGCAATAATAGCCCAGGACGCCCCAGAATAATCAGTGGCACCGTCAACGTAGAAAGCAAAGTGCCATGGCCGGTTGGGATCCCAAGGGGTCTGTTGCACCAACGCCGCATACGAACTGGGTGTGAGTCGAAGTCCATCAGGTAGGCAGTCCCAAGCCGTAGGACGGCGGGCCAACGTTGTCCCCTGCCAGTCGCTGTTCTCAAACCACAACAAAGCCGGGGCCGAATCCGCCATCTTGGCCCTCAACTGTGCATGTCGTGGCAGCTGGAGGACGGGTTCCAGCAAGATCTGCACTGGACTGCTAGCCCGATCGAGCGTGGAACCGGCTGGATGGAAATGCTGCCTAACATCTGCAGGCTGTTGGGTATGAGCCACCTGCCCAACTATTTGGCGCCTGGCAGTATGCAGTTGCAGCAGACTGAAGTGTCCGAGCTCCTGATTCGCTTCCGTCGGAGCAGCAGGGGTACCAATAACCGGTAACGCCGGTGGAGCCTCAGGAGTAGTCAGCAGGATATGCACTGAGGCAGCGAGAGGCAAATCAGTGGGGAGTGCAAAAGGCAGTCGAAGTAGCCCAATGGAAACTTCGCAGTGTGTCTGCAGCGCCCGGCAAAAGCATCTACGGCCGAGGCCTGCTTCCTGCAGCAGCTGCCTTGTGGTAGTTGTACGAGTGGTCATGCGAGCGATGTGAATGATCTCCTCGCTTTCTTCAATGGTGAATAGAACGGGGCAGTCGGACTCAAGCCTACGTTGGACCACTAACAGGAATGCTGTCACTTGCCCACTCACGACCTCATTCTGTCGAGGCGGTGGCAGGACAGTCAGAATCTCAACTGCTTCCCCTTCCACGATGTTATCATTCCATGCTTGCAGGATCCGCTGTCTCCAATGCGCCCCATCATAAGGCAGGAAAACCATGCGAGGGAAAGCACACACTCTCATGCGATCGGAGGTCAAATAATAAGTAGCAACAAGAAATTCGGCTGGTGGCGGACAAAGATTCGTGCTACCTGGTACTTGGGCGAGTGACGCAAGTCTCTCCCATGCCACGGCATCCGCAGCTGATGTATGCATGGTGCCATAAGAGGGGGCAGAGGCCTGGGCAACCGGGGACTCGATCACCGGATCTTCTGCAATCGGTGCTTCACCTGTGCCGGCTGAGCAAATCGCAGAGGGTGCTGTTGGCAGTTGCATCATAACACCATCCTCTTCATCGGCTGGTGGAGGAGGTATTCGACGCATATGCACCGAAATGGACTGAGCTGTTGGCCTCCTCACCATTTCTGAGTCTCGGAGTTCCTGCTCTTCGTGCATCACCCAACACCGGTGCGTGAGGAGACAACTCCTGTCAATGCCTAGAAGGTCAAAGTATCCTCGCACTGGGGTTCTGTCTGGGGTGGAGAATGCAGCTTGCTGAAACGGAGGTTCCGTAGGGGCATATCGCACCAACGAAAGCAACACCCCTACACGATTCAGTTGATGATGCTGTTCGATAAGCAAGTGAGGAAGCTCTACACGACCGATAGGCTCTGTGCGAGGTTGCGGGGTGATCCAAGACACCGTGAAGTGAGAGGCTGGTCTCATGCGATCTCCCCAAACACGTTGCAGTATCTGTCGCCATTCTGTGGGCTGGTGTGGCAACAAAACAACCCGGCTGTCATGGCATTCAGGGTGGTGCACATGGGAGATAAACCATGTGGTGAACGCCTGGCCAGGTATCAGGTCGGTTGCTTCATCACAAAACTGATCCATTTCGGGTGTTTCTGCCACAAAGGAGACTGTTGGGTCAACTGGTGCCAAAGCTTGGAGCAGTTCAGGCCAGGCATTGAGCCCCTGGGAGCGCAGCCAAGACACCAACTGTCTGCGAAACGATTCCTGTATCGAGTCCTGAAACATGACCTCAATGTGGTCTCCATCTCTGATGCGTCTCAGATGTGGGTCCCCCGGATGCCACTCTCTATTGTTGTGAACAATCTTGAAGAGATCAGGGAAGTGGAGCATGAACGGTTGCAATCTGAGCACTCCTGCGATCGTGTCGAAAGAGTGCATGGCCCTTGTGATAAACTGAGAGGAGAACACATGCGGGTCCTCACTTCTGGCACGATGCGGTAGCTCTGTGTCCCTACATACAACATCGAGCAGTGTGATTGCTTCGGATGCATGATCCACATGATCTGCTACACACTCCACCAGCACTACAAAGTCATGGGAGCTGTCTCTGAGCGAATGCACCAAATGCAAACTCGAGATGGCATTGTCGGGGAAGGACAAAACCTGTTGAACTTGAGCAATGGTTGGTCCTTGATCATGAGGGGCCCTGACCGGTGGCGGGTCCTCGGGCATGTCGGTGTAGTGGATACTCCAATCCACTTCATCGCCTTCAGCCAATTCACTTTCTGGATCCTCATCACTGGGTTGGGACTCATTGACCGGTTCACTATCGTTTCTAGACCTAGATCGACTCCTTTGCATGAGACTAATCGCATCTCCAGGCACTCGACGGTTCCAGGAGGAAGGCACAGATTCATCAAGCAGGTCGTCTAACTTGAAGTCAAGGGGAAGTTCACCCCAGCGCAGCTCTTGTGAAGGGAGAGCCGCATCCTTCACTTGCGAGTTGTCACTGCTAGAGTGCCCAGTGGCACTGCTGCTATCATGTCCATGTGCAGAACGACACCGCGATGGAACAGCCGAGGCAGCTGGTTCATCATGCTCTGGGCGACTGTCGTCATCTGTGAAGGATTCAACTTCAGATGCAGTGGCACACGTGCTGTCATCAGATTCACTAGCCATGTCAACAGGTCTATGAGGCAAAGGCCGAACGAAACCATGTACCAGCATCCCAGAAACCAACGGAATGGGTTGGTGGTCACAATACACGGCTTCTGGCTGGAGCACACGAATGCAGCAAGTGTAATCAGTGCCTGTGCGGGTTCCTTCATGTTGGGCCGCAAGGAGCAAATCCTGGGCGGTACCAAAGGCACGAACGGTGGTCACTCGGTACTTGGCGAGGAGCGGAAACGAATCACAATGCACCATCACGGCAGGGTGAGTCCTTTGATTGCCTTGCTGAATAATGACATGTTCCACAGTAGCACGAAACGTCTCAGGCTTGGGGGCAACTCGGAAAAAAGTGGCAACCACCCCAGGCTGCAACACATCTGCCCACATACTATGACACTTGTGCTGGAAAGTGGTGTCGGTGTCGCTCCTATCGATTCGAATGCGTCTGGAACGAAGACAGAGCGGAAACCTGTTTGCATCAACAAACCAAGTCTCAACAAAGTGGCGTTCAGCTCTGAGTGGCCGATCAGTGAGAGCAACAATGACTTCTGGCCACCACTCAATCTCAGACACGGGGATGTTAGGGACTGGAAACAGCCCCCTAACAGTCGATTCACGCCGGATGCAAGGACAGCCTTTCCCTAAACTCGACTGCCCTAGTCCATGTTGTTGTGGCCAACCAAAATTGCGACTCCAATGCCCTACAACTCCCATGCAGAACTCAGAATCAGCACATTGACCATCAAGATGCCACAGTGTTCGAAGAGCTCGATGCGCATGAGGCATCGGCAGCTCAGCCACTTGGTGTCTGCCACTATCATCAAAAGCAATGAGCTGTACCACAGGCGAAAAACCCACACGCCTTGTTGGTAGCTGATTGTCGAAGGGCAGGCAAGGTGGACCATTGCGGCTGCATGTCGAACTGGGCGAGGAAGCATGACCTTTATCGTTCATAGTCAAGCTACCACCAGTGGACCATGTGAATGGCGAGCAGAGAAAGTTCCAAAAGCTATCAACGGATGCTCTCAATGCTTGGAGCGTGATGCCTTCTCCTTGCCAATGGTCGGTGCCACCTTGTTCGGCGAATTGGGTTGGATATGCGAGAAAGCCCCCACTTTCGGGGCAGTGGCTGACCGGGCTTTGGGTTCCACCGGTTCTAGCTCCTCGTCTTTCTCCTCCGCATTGTCCTCTTCCATGTCCAGGTCGACCTCGGTCTCGGGATAGCACTGACTGGCAGCTAAAGCTGCTTGCAGCTGTTCCGCCGACATCATGTTGTCCTCGTCGGAATCCACCATGACCGTTCCTGGATCCTTCTCCATGAGA
Organism: Symbiodinium kawagutii; assembly: GCA_009767595.1. Lineage (NCBI taxonomy): Eukaryota > Dinophyceae > Suessiales > Symbiodiniaceae > Symbiodinium > Symbiodinium kawagutii. Next base: position 517,984 of record VSDK01018433.1, on the reverse strand, counting down.
GACTGTGAGGCCTGCGTGATGAGGGTCTTCACTTTCTCCAATTCTTCTCTTTTGGCAAGAAGTACCTGCGCCATCTCTGACCGGTGTTGGCGGTACATTGCCTTGTGAGCTTGCAGTCTTTCCTGGGCTACTTGTACGAAGCGCATCCACTCTGCATCTAGCTCTCGAATTTTCCGTTGTTGCGACAACATTTGCTGCTTTGCCCTGTGCAAGCGATTTAGGTGCCCATGTGTCAAGGCTGTGCTGCTTGTAGCAGCTTTCTCGGCCTGCTCGAGCTCGTTGAGCTGCTGCTGCATCTCCTGGGTGAGGGTCATGCCAGCGTCTCGGAGACTCTTGAGGCTCGCCATGACAGTCTTCTGCTCCTCCGTCAGCGGGAGGGGCATCTTTTCCACTGGAGGCTGTGGAGGGGCCGGTAGCACTGGCGGTGCAGGGATGTCCAACTTTGGAGCCCCGGTAGATGGCAGCCGCGATGTCGGTGTCGTAGTCACCCAGGGAGCATTCTCTGGGAGTAGGGTGACTTCTCGTGGCTCCTCTGGTGCATCTGCTTTGGGGGCCTTGGGTCGGCTTTGACTGCGCCGACCTCTTCTCTTCGGTGGGTTCCAAACCTTGCTCCAGTGTTTCTTGCACTGAGCACATGATTCCTTGGTATCTGGATTGTTTGCCTTGCATTCGGAACAATGCCACGTCATCGTAGCAGCAAGCGCACGGATCCGAGCAGGAAGTTGTGCAGGATTGAATGCGTGGTGGTTGGAGATACGAGCCAACCAGATCCTCGCTCTTTTCCTCGCCCTCCTTCCAGGCTTTTGCCTGCCAATCCAAGCCAAGACCAACCTTGCACGGCTCCTCCTTAGCCGTAAGGTGCGGTGCCAGCTCGGTTCTGGATAAGGCAGTTCCGTGGCTCAGCCGACAATGAGTGGCAACCAAGGCAACGAAGACCGCGAGGTAGCGCCAGCACATGTAGCAGCTAGCGCACCCCTAAGGATCAGGCTAACTGTGCGCCGCAGGGGTACTGCAGACGCGACAGCCAGAGCCAAATGCCTTATAGGTAATGGTATGTGGTAATATATGGTAAGTATACCATTTACTATGGATGATTGGTATATCATCTGAAGAGTAGTATAGGTAATGGTAAATGGTATATGCAACAGCGGTATAGCTGAAGATGGTTAATGGTAGTTACTAGTAATGGTGCATGGTATGGGTAATGGTTCATCAATGATTGATAAGTGGTTAGTTCATGGTTGGTTAGTGGTGGTTCATGTTTGATTGATGGTTAATAGTGTAGTTTAATGATATAGCTGATGGTTGATTGATGGTTGATCAGTGGTTAGTTAAGGGTTGATTGATGGTTGATATCAAATAACCATGGTAATGGCTGATTTTGGCTTGTTAATGATGGTACTGCTTAATGCTAGCCAAGAGCAATGGTGTAGGTAATGGTTGGCAAATAGTTCAGTAGATTGCTTAGTAAATGGCTAACAAATGGTTGATTCATACTGAATAATTAACCACTATGAATTACCCAGAATGGCCACCACGAATCCAGCAGTGTTCCTGGATGTTTTCATGGGCCCATTCACCTGATCCCAATGCCAGTTGAGAAACAGAATGCTGAAGATACCTCAACAAAAACTCACCCCATATCGGAAGCTTGAAGCCACCAGCCAGTTGGCTGGCTGGCGTGCGGACCAATTCCACATGGCATTTTCGTGCCAATGCGTTCAACGAAGCTCTTGTTTGCCAGCCCACCGACATGATTTAGAACTTGGTGACAAAACTTGGGCAAAACATGTGCCACGACTTGGGGACATGCTGACGTTTTCCCAGTCCAGCGCTCCAGGGGAGGATGTACTATGTGGGATGTGCCACTGAAAAAATAGCTTTCTCAACACTTTTGGCGCGTGCGACGCGACGATGAAGGCTGGGCCTGTCTCTAGTAGCTCTGAAGATCGTTGAGCATTATGGAAGTGGCAATAGGAATGTTTGGATTTCATGGTATTCAATGATCCCCAAAGTAGATCTTGAATCTTTGGAAAGAACTTTGATTTGGTTGAATCTTTGACTTGGAATTTGGTAGTCCAAAAACCATTTGCTCATAATAGTTTCTGCCCAAAAACGATTGGTCTATCATATTTTCCCCTTATAAATGGCCATGCCTTGGGGGTTTTAATTTCGACCCATAGCTATATGGTTAGTGGCCCCTGGTAGCTCAGGTGACGTTGCTGCGACTGGGCTCCAGGCAATGGGCGAGAACTGTCCATCTGGAAGCGATCCTGAGCCAACGATGATGGGTGCTTGGGAGATCAGTTCAGTTACCCTTTGGTAAACTGACATGGCCATGGAAAATCACCATTTCCAATAGGCAAGTAATCTACCAATGGTGGATTACCCCTTGCTATGTTAGTTTACCAGAGGCTAGTGGTTACCATGGTTGTTAAGTCCCCCAACAAGTCAGCAGCACATAACTTCGTGTGCTTACATTCACCCCTTACTATATAACCCACTGGGGTTATATGGCTGTGGGCCAGTTTACCCTGTACCTCTATTCCCCTATCATTAGCCATTGTTTTCCCTAATATTTTGTTGGCTATTATCCCCCATTATAGCTGGTTAATATTGACCCAAAGCCATATAGTTGGTATATATCCCCTAAAATTGTTAGTTATCATCCCTATACTTGTTGGTTATCATTTTTTTCCATCGCCTTCCCGGAGGTTCAGCTGGGCTGAGGGCGAGCAGGTGGTCCACTCAAACGGAATCACGCTACAAATCACTACGGTAGAATTTGCTTGTTGGTTATCATCCCCTATAGTTCTTTTATTCCCATTTTTCATGTTTGGCATACGGTTCAGATGGACCCGATGCTCTACATCTCCATTTTCACATGGAAGCAAGTGCGAAAGCTGCGAAAGATCCCCTATTGTTAACCATTAACCAGCTATTATCGACCCCTATCATGAACCACTCAGCAGCTATTATCCACCAGTGAAACACCACTTACCAGCTGTGATCGTGACCCAGTTCTGCATCCTAGCATCGATGGGTGTGCTGGCCGGTGTGCCACCTTCCATGCCTCAGTGCAGCCCCTGGTGACCACACGTGGGGTGAAGAACCATGCTGCATGCTGGTGCAACCACGCTTGTGCACAACGAAAAGCAAAGCATGTAGAACAAATTGAAAAATGCACAAGATATGTAAATAACTAGGTAGAGAGATAGGTACATAGGTAGAGAGAATTAGGCAAATAGGTACAGAGAATTAGGCAGATGGGTTCAGAGATAGGCAGATGGGTACAAAGATAGGTAGATAGAAAATACTGTCTATGTGTCGAAAGCCTATGACGATGGACTGACTCGATCACCTATGGCGTCATATGGCGTCCCGGTGTCGGCGGCACCCCCATTACAGGGAACCGCCATCGTCGTGAACCTTGTGGACCTAGTGCATGGGGTTGACCTCACATGGCACCATCGCCATAGATCCCGTTGACCTGTGAGCAAACGTGGCGTGCCTTAGTCCATAGCCCATCGAACATCTAACATCAATCAAGCATCACTTCACAAGCATCAACCATTTTTTCAATAATCAGTGGCCCTGTCACCACCATTGACCATTAGAAATCAATCAGGATTCACGATTACCAACAACTGTGAACCATGGTGGTGATTACTCTTCTTCGTTGATAATCGCTATCCGCCATTACCAACTACCACTCTCTCTCTTTATTTGACCGTGATTAATCACTATTGGCCATCCGTGCATCTTATTATCCCTGACAAATCAGTAAGCCATTTTAAACACCTCTCTCTCTCTCTGTAGGAAGGTCTCTGTGACTTTGGCCCAGGGCTTAACCACATGTTTCACCCTTAGCAATGGTTACCGATCATTAACTTAACCCCTATGAGCCATCAGCTGACCGCTGTTAACATACAATGACCATCAAGGTGCCGTCAATTCAACTCATCACCAACCACACCAACTTCACCACAGATTAATCATCGCCCAAACCCATCAGTTGACCAGCACCAGCCATCTCAACTACCATTTGGTGAACGGCCGCTCCTGGGGGCCACTCCTGGCCTCGCTGCCCCTTTCATACGGCCCTTTCAAGGGCATAGGGCGGACCCCTGGCTGCCCCGCTCCCAACCACCAACCAACCATCGCAACCACAGCCGTTGTCTCAACGGCCACGGCCTGGCCACGGCCCCGCCACGTCCCGCTGCGCAGATCGGCGATTCGATTCGATTCCGAGCTGCGTTGCCGTGCCTCAGCTCGCAATGCCCTCCACGTCTCCTGCGCATCCAGCCGTGCTTGGTGATGCTTGCAGTTGCAGGTGGCCAATGGTTTGAAGTCAACAGGAACCCATTAGCCAAGATTCAATGGGAATCTTTTCGCAGCCAACAATGGTTGATTCATCAATTGAATTCAATGGAACCCATTAGCTGAAGCAATCGTTTTTTCATGAATCCATTTTTTTCTGATGGATTCACATGAATGGATTGAACTCATTATTGATGGTTTACTTGAATCCATTAACGATGAACCATCAATTAAAGCATCAATAATGGGAATTGATGATTAATTCATGATGGAGTAACGATTGATTGATGGATTCATCAATGGTTGAATCTGCCGAACTGGATGTTAAATTGATGGTTATCCGATAGATAGTTACTCGGTTGGCTCATTGGCTGGTTAACTCGTTTGCAAATGTTTATCAGCCAACCCCTTAGCAGGCAAATTCCAACCAATTTCCTTTTGACCAATTTACTATTCATGGTCGGAACCAATTGGATAGTTTAAGTTGTTCATGGGTTTATTCATTTCTCTTTTCATTCATCTTCTCACAGCGACATGGCAACCACACTGGCACATGGCATTTGACCACACTGTTTCACAGCACCAACTCTTGAGCTCGTTTGTTGGATCTTCCATGAGTCATCATGACAATCGATTGCCAATTGAGAATGGGTCCATATCAACCATCATTGATGGGGGACAAATAAGCAACAACAATATATCAGGTTAATGCAGGTACACCAGGGTACAAGGTTTCGACCCATAGCCAATTGCCGACCATTGCTTGCCAATAACCACTCACCATGGTTGATTGTCAATTGATAACCTTTGGCTATGAAATCTTGATTGTCAATTGATAACCTTTCAATCATGATTTTTTTGATACTGAACAGTCACAAAACCATATAGCTACTGTGTACTCAAACCACAGGTTAACCTGTTCATTAAACAGTAAACAGCTACCATGATGAAAAGTCATCATTACCGTGGTGACTTATATGTGTCACCCGCTAAAACTGTAACTTTTGGTGGGTATATGTATGCTTCTCAAGCCATAGGGGGTACCGCCGCAATCATCCAATATTGATCGTTTTTGAAAAATCAACCGACCATTGCGGGGGTCCCCATGTTAAGAAACCAGCTTTGGGTACGTCCATCTCCCAAAACATGGAAAAAAACACGTTTATGGCTGCAACCCATTGAGTACCATCGTAAACTGGTCAACCTGCAACCGGCTGGTAGAAGTCTAGCTAACTTAGTAGTTAACCAAAAATGGCTGATGGTTCTAACCCCTCTAAAAAATATGAGTCAATCAGCCAACCATGCCAAACACAGTGGACAATTCAACATGCTTGAAACTTAAAACCACCAACTAAATAGCAAAAATGGTGAAATCCAAACATCCAAAACACACATGATAATTCTCGAAATTGTTTTGGATTCTATTGGAAAATTCATCATTCCTAAAAATGCTCAAATCCAAGCACGGGCTGGAAACAGTTCCATCGTTCAAATCTCTCGCGCCGCTGGAGCCGCACCTTGGGTGTTTCTGATGCGCAAAATGTAGCCTCAGTCGCATCCCGTGGTGTTGGGAGAGATGTGCCTTATGACGCTCTGGTAGTCACTCATCTGCGCTAAAAATCTCTGCTTGCGCTAAATATCACTAGGTTTAATCGGAAAACCAGCTATGAACCGTAGATTTCCAGGTTAGTTTACCAAAGTGTAATCAGTATATGAGACACATCGCCAACTATGCCATGAGATGTTGTGCTAAGTAAAATTAGATGGTCATATACGATTGCCAGCCAGTACGAGCTGTCCATGCTTTCTTGGTCGCAAAGAATCCAAGTAATGTGAAATGATGTGAACCATCATCAAATGATTACCAACCAGTATGGCATGATGAACGACTTTTAGCCAAAGTGACATCTGTCCAAATAAACCATTCGTTGGTCAACCAATCTGGATGTGCAGCTCGGTTGGTTGTGCGTTTTCACTTTGCAGGTGCCGTGTTTCCCTAACCCCTCAAACCAAACACCCCACACTTGGAGTATAGCTTCGTCCAGCGCCAGCGAAACACTAAGTCACCCTGGAAAAAACACCGCGATTGGATCATGGCAACAGGATGCAACAGGTAACCGTTGGGAGGGACCCATGTGATGACCAATGATCGATGATGACCACAGCTGTCCGCGGCAGAATCCGACCGCTACCAAGCTGCAGAACTAGTGGCGCGATCCATGGGGTCACCTGATGATGATCAATGATGCAGTGAACATCATCATTCATAGTAGTTGATGATCAAACACGGCTGATGCATGGTTTATTGATGATCAACTTCATTGATGAGTGATGATGATTCATGGCAAATGACTATCGGTGATTAATGATTAATGGTTGATCAATGATCGTCAATCGTGGCCTGGTGAACGGTGGATGCTCCTTGATTCACGGTGGCCATGGTGGTGATGAGCTGATCTCCGGTCAAACTCTCGAATGGTCAACCCGTGAGGGGAACTGCAGCAGTTCCAACGACCGCTTGGCGCGATGGAATGTGGCGAGCTGGGTCCATATTGACCAAGCAATTTTCTAGGGATAATGGCCAAATGTAACCAACCATAATAGGAAAAACATGGAAAAACAATGGTTCATGATGGGGAACCAGGGGTACAGGGTTTGACCCATAGCCATATGTGAATCTTTGTAGCGGCCTGTCTCATCAATGGGATAATGCCAACCAGCTGTTTAGCGCTTGAGATTGCTGTTTGTGGCATGGGTGCTGCTGACCGGAAAATGTTGAGAAGCAATGATCATGTCAATGCGAACTGTTTGGTTGATATGAACAGTGCTTAGTCATGACATTTGCAGATTTCATTGATTCTTGTATCTTCTTGATCAAAGCGACGATCCGTTTGTTCTAGTAATGCTTGAGAAGTGGTTCAAATGACCGCAGTGACCAAGACAAAGTGAATCGTCTCAAATCACATAGGACCATAGTGTAACCGACTGGAAACCACCATGGTGTTTGCCAAGGTTTCAGGTGACTCTTAGACTTACGGAAATTGAGGAGTTGCAATTTAACAATGGGGGTTGCCCAGTAATTGTGATAAACCATGTATGGAAATCCGAGTCTTAAAGCACCATGCAACCTTGCGGTTGAAGAAAAAAACGCGAGCTGATATTATCAATAGTTGACTAGTCACATCTAAATGGCTGTACTTAACTATAAGCAAATGATTAGCAGTTCAGTATGGTTAACATTTAGTCACATTAGTAAATCACTGAACTAATTAATCCAAACCCACAACCACAACTCCCTCACTTCGCGAAAGTCGCACGGTCGGTCCCTGCCTTGGTAGTCCTGTTGGAGGCGAGTGGGTGTCCCCAAAGGACTGCATCGGTGGCAACTGCCATGGGGAGCTAACCAATTGGCGATGCCGGGCCAGGACTTGGGTCGTGACATTCGAGTCCCAGATGTTTGTTTGCAGCTACTCAGTCAGAATCCACAGCTGTGAACTGTTCGCTGCGCGTCCTGGAACATCTGTCCCACATCCGCCAAAGCCAAAGTCGCAGCGCGAAAACACTCGGGCAGAGCGGTCTTGAAATCACCTAGGAAGCGGCAAATCACTGGCACAAATCCTTCTGACAGCCCTGTTGTTTGGCAGCACGTGGCAGCTACGTTCGGTGTAGTTGTGCATATTTTCAGTCACTGAGTACAACGCCTGCTTTGGTGCAACTTGATTGTCCGACTTTTCATATACATCGCCCACCAGCCTGGTCACAAGGTCCTCACCAGCCTGTTCACCAGGTCCTCAAATATCCTCAAATATTTCAGCAAACTTGTGGCACAACATGGCAAAATAACCACCAGGGACGTCCCAAAGCATGGGGGTACCTTCATTGGTTGCCTTACGAAGACCCTCGGCATTTCATGGGCGACTTCGGGTAAGCTACGCCATGGTGGCACTCGGCCTCGCCAAATGACCACCAGTCAGCAAACTCATTACCCAGGGCGAAACCCTAGTCAACCATTGCCGCTGACCAACCTTACCAATGGAACCACATGGAACCACGTGGAACCACGTGGAACCACATGGAACCACCGTTCTTTCCAGCTTTTCACACCAAGTTGCGTGTCACTGCCTGCAACACGATGTGCAAAATCTCTGACTCTGTGAATTTCTCGAAGACTTGGGCTTCCGCCTTGGACGCTGCACCCCATGGAGTCGCACGCCGTTTTGCTACCATGGATCCATGGATGGTCAATGGATGGGATGATGATGTTGGTCAATGATAGGGAAATTCACTGGCAGTTGATGATGTTTTTTGATGTGTCAAGGCTAGGGTTGTTTCAGGGATGTTTTTTTTTGAAGTGGATTCAGCAACGTTGATCACTTTTTTGTTTTGTGAGGTGCCGCCTGGCAACCCACAAGCCAGACTTTGTGATACATGTCTGAATCAACTGAGGTAGCCAGGCGGGATTCTTGTCACAGAATCCCCTGCTGCGAACCGGTGATCAAAACAGGCCGGTTGACATTGACTAACTAATGGCCGCACTAGTCATCAGTCAAATATCACGGCAACTTTCAGATTCCAACACCTGATCGCTATCTGTACATTCCCATGGTTGGCAGCTTGACCCCTTCCGAACTCCAGGTGGGACATGGCTCAACTGGAAATGTGTTTGATTTTTCGGTGGTTGCTTCCAAACGCTTGGCCGCCCCCTGAACCACCGCCGAGACTCAAAGGCATCACTGCTCAGCAACTTGCTGAGTGCCTGCTACGCAGCTCTGCCAAGATCTTCTAGCAGTTTTCGATCATACTGACAATGAGGGGCGATGATGCCAAATTGACTCAAAGCGATGATAAAAAGCATGAACGACGTCAATGATGCTACGAGTAGCAATGATGACTCGTAACCATGGATGATGATGATGATGATGATGATGATGATGATGATGATGATGATGATGATGATGATGATGATGATGATGATGATGATGATGATGATGATGATGATGATGATGATGATGATGATGATGATGATGATGCTGCTGATCCTCAATGCCAGGTCCATTCCCAAGAGCCAGCAGCTGATTTCCACATGTCCACCTGGCCTTGATGGCTGTGACGAAGGTGTGTGGCGATGGGCCCAGGGGTATGGCCTTGCGGCAAGGCTTGGCGCTGGCAACGGTGGGCTGCAAGGGTACGGGCGGCCTCTGCCGTGCCATCGGTGGGGACCACGTTGATATCTGGCAGGTTGCGAAGATGGGCCTGGGAGGATCAGTGTTAGGTCTGCCATTTTGCCGTTGCAAACATCCAAAATGCCACTCCAAAAGAACGGAACTTGGTCACTGTAAGAGAGGCACCCCTCAGACTGACGACGTCAGACTGACGACGGAAAAGACATGCAAAGAATCAACCATGACGAATCATGACGAATCCAAGTGAAGAGACGAATCTGTAACTCGATCCAAGTGTCACAAGCATCGGAGGCAGCTTTCAACAAAGTCATCTTGCCGTGTTGGACCTGGACGCAGCACCGTTGCGAACTGTTGGACTTGTGGCTACCTGTGGTCCTTCACGAGCAAAGTGCTGGTTGATCATGATGCTCGACTTGGGAATGATAGGTCGCAACACTGGATAGATATGGGGTCTCAAACTAAGGACCCCTGAATCATCGTTTTGTTGGTCATTTACAGTTAATAATGCAATGAACCAACCATAACCTAGGGGGTGTTCCCTATTTTAACAAATCCCCATATTGATGGTGACAAGCCAGATGACAGCGATGCTCAGATACTCACAGCGAAGCAGCGCAGCTGATCGATCCCAGCCTGTTGCAGTCGCTGCAGGCATGCTTCGCCTGCCTGAGCGAGCGTAGAACCATGCTTTTTGCCGCTTCGCTGCCCCAAAACTCTGGGATTTATGCGGGCGAAACTCGCAATATCATGTCCTGAACTGGCACTTGTCTTGGCCACCAATGGCAATTTTCAACGGCCACCAATAGCAATTCTCAATCATGATGGCAAGTTAACTACCCGTATCCATCACATCATTCTTCCCTCCAATTGCCATGGCTCTTATCAACTGACCCGGTTGGTTTCTATTCGGCTTGTTTCACTGCTTCCCAGCTTCGGGAACGGATAATCATCACGGACGGGGCAAGCGATATGTCAACGGCCGTGGATCTGACATGATCCGAGTCAATATCTTCCAGAATGTTCCAGCTGTTCTTGTTGGTGATCACCTGTTGCTAACCATTAACTAATAATTACTTAGTGTACACATTTTATCAACCAGCTTTTCAGCAATCATCATCAATGATCATTCATCCTTATTCAAAACCCCCTGGGATTCCACCACCATCAAAACGATCGTTGATCACTTTTGATAGATTCAACCCCCCTTAGTTTGACAAGGGCTGTTGCAGTGAAAACCCACTGACCCAAGGGCACTGGCCGGTCCCCACTGCCCCAACCCCTCTATTGATTCACCACCGCCAGCTGACGGGTTGCCTTCCAAATGATAAACCGCTGAAGCGATCATGGTCGAAACATATAGCTGACTGATATAGCTATTTCATACCTTTAACAACCTCTTTTTGCCGGGGCCTCCAACGGTTTGCCCTCCATAGCTTGGTGCTTGCGGAGCGGAATGGCAGAAAAACCATGCAACTGGCATAAGTGTGCCTTGAACAACCTTGGTCTACAAAATATCGCTAGAATTTATTTAACTTGTTGGTAAAAACCATCTTATGGTTTCAAAACTCACTCAGATGGGGGTTTCTCAACGTGGGGAATTCCCCCAAAACGGAATGATTTCTTTTTCAAAAACGGTTCGTATTCCACCATATGGTTAGTGCCCACCCTGGCAGCTCCAAACGCCTCTCCCATTGGCTACAAGTTGACCCCTCAAACCTCGCTCCCTCCCAACAGCCACCAGTTGGATGATTTGGTGCCCCGTTCTTGACCAGAAGTAGATCTAACTCCCACCAGAAATGACGAAAAAACTAATTCCCTCTGCTTACAGCCATATAGCTGGGTTTGATAACCCCAGCGGTCAAAAATGCTTCGTAGTGGTTTACAACGATCATTAAACTGCTAAGACAAGCCATGTTCAACTAACCCTAGCGAAGCAACGTTCAATCATAGATCAAAGCCACCGAATCACTGGCTGCGTGTGCCCAATCCCCCAGCCGTAACCGTCCAACGGGATAGGTTCATTGGCGGCCATGGCGAACACCGAATCACAGCAAATGCTCTATGTATTGTCAATTTACCGGCAAGACGGGTCATTTGACACGTAAATGATTTAGTAGCTGGTGGCCGTGAACATCACCCCAACAAGTAAAGCCCACTTGCTGCATGACATGATGGAACATGGGTTTGCCCATTGATGATGTACCCTATAGTTCGTTGGCTTCGTTACTGATAAAGGTTATGCACAGCTGGATCTTTAGTCGGTACCACCATGGCTATGGACGTACCACTAGTGATCATGATTAACCATTATAATCACCATAAAGCATTAATCGCTAGTGTAGGACTGCCTCAAATGACCATTCTACCGCCAATAAATGTTCACTATTAACCATTCAGTATAGTTGGTTATTCTCCCCTATTGTAACCACTCTTATGGCCGTCATTCTCCCAAATAGGCCACCGGCATAACCACCTTATGATGCACCAGTGGTATCTTACCACCATGCAACCGCCATTATCCCAAACGCACGTGAGTCAATCTGCCAACCCCCTGGAGTGGCGCGCTGCCTTGATCACATCCTCGGTGGCCAAGGTGTCGAGGGACCGCAGGAAGCTGGTCACGGAATGGATGGCCTCGCTGGCGGGGGAAGGGTGGCGGGTGAGCCATGGTGAAGTTACACTCCGGCAGTCCCTCACCTGGTTGGTAGATCTTTTCACCATGGCTTAGAATGGTTTTACCCAGATGGATATGGTTTTTATTCAGCTGGTAATCCATTTTTTCGCATTGTTTTTAACCATTGAAATAATGACCTTCAGCTTCCAGGTTAGTTTGCCAGAGGGTAAGAGACATTTATAGAGGTTCATAGACCCACAGATGTTGACAAATGTTAATAGTTTGAACCGTGGCTAATTCAGCTGGATAACAGATGTAAATTTCGTTTGTCGTAGCCAATTCAGCTTGTGAACCATGGTTAGTAGATGTAAAATGATATAGTTTGTCATGGTCCACTGTTAAAACAGTTTGCCATGGTTAAGGCATGACAAACTATATGGGTTACAAGCACTGAACAAATGGGTTACAAACTTCAGGTTCTACAACCATCGCGATGATCAGCTAGATTGGCTAATGCAGCTAGTGAGACAAAACACACTAGTTGGCAAACTCAAATGGACATCCACACCCTTCAAAATGATGTCCTGGAACAAGCCCCCAACCATTTTGCAATAGCACCGATCAAGCGCCATTACTTCCACATCACCATGTGGTACCGATCCCATTTGCTGATCATCATGTCGCACAGCACCCTCACTTGGTGGTAAGATCACCCAACTACCATCAACCTAACCCACCAGTAGTTGCAAACCAGAAGCCGAACTACCATCACCCAACTTCCCAGTGCCAATTCCCCAAGCTGCACGACATGGTCGTCCCCGTCACTTCCATGGGCTGCGAAACCGCAACCTCCGTCGCTGCCGCGTCGCCTGCTCCTTCTGCTGCACGGACTCGAAGCTGCTGTCGTCTCGCTCGAAGACCGCCCACAACACCTGGCGCCAGGTCCCGCCAGGGTGGCATCCGCACCAGCGCCCCCCAGCTTCGCCAACAAAGCATTGGTTGAACGCTGGGGCCCTCCAAACGTTGTGAGTTGGTTTATAAGGCTGTTAAGGATCTTTATTTCTACCAGAACTAGTGGTTACCCGGTTACCCTAGTTATAGCTTGGGGGCCCCACTTTGTGGTTGCAAATGAACACAAATACGGTGTAAGTCATCATCCACCTGTATCAACCTTCGACCGGTAGAAGACACTGCCCAGCAATTATTTCATTGGCTGACCATATGTGATTTTTGATCGATTATCAACCATGATCCAACCATCTATAATGGCCATATTACCATTTATAACAAGATTATATGTATCCCTTTTAACAATTATAAATGGCAACCAGGGGATTATCCCTTATAACCCCTGGGGATACAGCTGTTAACTGGCACCACCTGGGGATTACCCCTTATAACCCCTGTATCCCCAGGTGGTGCCAACAGCCGGGGCTCCAAGCCACACCGCAGGGGCCAAGCGCTGGGACTTCGCGCCTCGTGCACCGCGCGCAGATGGCCGAAGTGCTGCGCGATGCGCTGCACCAAAGGCACGAGCCAAGCGAAGCGCTGGGAACGGATCTGCGAGTCGCAGCGAGGTCGTGGGGACGGTTTGGAGGGTGGGGATGGTGGGGATGGTGGTGGTTAGTGATGGTTGAAGATGGCTAGTAGGGAAGGTTGGGATGGTTTGTAGCTAGGGATGGTGGTGGTTAGTGATGGTTAGTAGTTTGGGATGGTTAGTAATTAGTAGTTAGGGATAATAACAAATGGTAAGGTAACCATTAACTAATGGGAATACTAGTGGTTTGATACCAATTTTGGGGATGGTTAATGGTAACGGTGATGGTTAGTGATGGTTGAAGATGGCCAGTAGGGAAGGTTGGATGGGTAGTAGTTCGGGATAGGGATGGTTATTGATGGTTAACTCGGTCAATAGTGCTGCATGGTAGAGCTAATGGTGATGGTTTGCGATCATAGTGGTTGGATGGTTAGTGATGGTTGAGTGATGGTTCAGTGACGGGTAGGTTTGGATGGTTCGTAGCTAGTAGTTATTAACCAAATCTGAGTGGCGAAGCAAAGTTGATTTACTAGTTAATTCTGGTTAGTAGATTTAGTAGTGATGGGTATTTGATGGTCAATCGGCGGTTCAATGCTTGCGATGCCTTTGAATGATGGTGATTTGGTGGTTCATTGACGTGGTGATAATTCATCATGCTGATTCATGACGGCTAGCTAAATGGAACATGTGAGTTTAAACATGATTTTTGGCTGGTTCAATCGTTGATGCGTGGCTGAAAATGATGGTTGACATTTGTATCGCCAGTGATTTAGGATGGCAAGCATCATGTGTCATTCAAAACCAATCTTTCATGCACCCCAAGCAGGCCTTCCGGGCCAAGGAATTCTCCTCTTCCACCTCTGGCCTTGCAAGCGAAATCACCCAAGTCGCAGTGCAAAAATCTGGTACGCCCAACTCCCTCAAACCTTGCTGAAATTGGCCCCGGATCATTCTACGGTGCATGTTCCAGTGACGGTGGAAGCATCCAATTTCCCGTGTCCCACCCTACCAGCTGGTCTCAGCTCAGGGTTGGTCCCATGGGCCCAACCCACACCGGTCCCACCCACGGGGTTCACGGCGGGTCGAGGCACGCAGCATGTGCCGCGGTCACCGCGATGTGCCAGGCTTCCGTGGTGTCTTGGAGCTTGCTCTTCAGCAGGTCGTGCAGCTCCTCCAACGACTCACCTGGAGAGGTCTGGGTCCGTTCCGTGACGGCACTGGGAGAGGTCCAGGGGGGGATGATCAACGTTGAAATGGTGGTGATTCAGCAATGGTAGGGATATGCAGCAATGGTTGATAGAAGTGGATAGTGATAAGTTCAATCAAAACAAAAGTCATCAGAATCGAATGAATCACAAGTGACACCAAGGTGCGTATCTACACCAATGGCTGCAATTTAGGAATATTGATAGCACTAATCAGCAGAAACGAAAATTACCAATATAAGATGATTGCATCCATGAGAGCAATGCTCACACAAGCAGAAGAATAAAAGCTGCGATTGTTGTGGCTGTACCAACCACTTGTACTGCTTAACACCTTCAATATAGTACAACAATCACTCTATATAAATCGGGGCAATATTTCAATGGTGAGTGTTCTACTTTGGCAGTTCTTTGCAACACGTAATCGCATAGAAAACATATCCTAACTCATTCAAAAACGTCCACATTCCTTATGTTTTGACCGCGCCCTCCAACCTACATTCCTAATTGCTATACGATATCATTAGTTGTCATCTATTAGTTAATCAGCGATAACTAATGAATTAAGCAGCATTAGTCAATAGATGTTGATGGCATTTCTAAATTACTGATACTTCATGAGCTGCTATGACTTGCTATTTGATCATCACCAGCAGCCCCCAATGCACTGCCAAGTGACCATGGAGGTGATGCAGCAGATGTGCCAACGCATGGTGCAGCTGATCCTGCAACGATGGATGGGCCCCTACGACCCTGGAATTTCTGCTTCCACGCTGGCAGGTTTCCTGGTAATTTTGAACGGAAAATGGACGAAAATGGTTCATCAAAGATGATCGGTTTTTCATTTTACATGATTTTCATCTATGACCTTATGATTAACGATGATGGAACGTGGTTCATGATGGTTGGCAGCTGGAATAGCTTCTAAACAGTTCATGCCAGGTAATCCCTAGATGGTTACTGATGAATAAACATGACCACATGCGACTGAAGGTGGGCTCGGAGACGATCAATGCTTGATGAGTAGTGATGGTTCATGAAGAATGGATCACTTTTGATGGTTCATCATGAACTATGGACGATTATTGATGGTATATCGATGCTTCATGAACAATCATGATCAACGGCCACACATGCTCCCCTCACAGCTTTGTTCCACCACGCAGCGAAACTCCTCCAAAGGAGACAGGTGCTGCAGCTGCGCGAGCGCATCTTCAACAGAGCCTTGGTGAATGCGATTGCCGTGGAGCCGTGGTATGGTTTCGCATGCACCCCGTTGGAAAGTTCATGGAACGGTAGGATTGATGAAACATGATGTCACCAATATACTCCTGGAAAGGAACATTTTTGCCCTAAAATGTTTGGGGTTGAAATGTTGGGATAGCCTTTCCAGGAGGGCACCAGTTTGTAGCCCATTGCAACTCCCAAATTCCGGATTCCTAAAACCTTCATCTCCAAAGAGAAAGAGCTGGATCTATGCAACCTGATCCCTCCCATCCTAATGGTAGAGCGGTTTCGCTGGTTGCACCGCCATCAGCTCACCATAGCGATACCATCAGTATCAACAGCTGCATCCCCAAATATAATCCTCGAGCCAGATATTCCAATGCTGGGCTCGCCGGCCGTGTTCAGCTTTGGCCTCGGGCAATCACTAGGCCCTCATGATGGACCATTGATCTGCGGTATCAACACACACATTTGCACATACACATACACAGGCACACACACACACAGACAGACAAACAAACACACACACACACACCTATATGTACATATACATGTGCATACGCTTACAACATCTTATAAACGTACATGCAAAACACGTACACATCTCTGCTTTCAGAGGCACTATGACACCCCTGCCTGGCCTTCAAGCTGCTTCGGCGCAGTGGGTCGACTGGCAAATGAATTAAGATTACTGCCATAGAAACACAAGTCATATCAACTAATGCCAACTGCACCATGTATCATATTCATCTCAAGAAACCAGGGATTGTGGAACTTCCATTTTTGAGGTATCCCGAGTGCCACTGCCGACCCACCATGGTGAACGACCTACAAGCCAGCCACCACAACCAGCCTGCAATGGCCACCGTTGTCAGCATCAACAATCATTATTTCGGTTGATTGAAAGCCGAAACTCGCCTTCGCAAGAGTACCAATTGCTGTACTGGATGTGCCCATGCTGGGGTTACGTCTTAGCGGCCACATCTACAACCTTGATCTCTCTCTCTCTCCATCGCTGTCAGGTCTCCCTGCCCGAGCTGTGCCTACAACCTTGATCATCCAAGGCATTTTTTCTAAGAGATCCATGAACTTGATAAGCCAGCCCCATTTTTTTGCCATCAAGTCATCAAGATATCTTTTTTGGTCGAAAAAGTTAGTGATTCCCCACATCTGCTGGGCTGACAGCAGGATTTCCCATGCGCCTCCTGTGGGTCGGTCGCCGTCGCTGCGTCTGTCGCAAGGGGCACGTCGGACTCGGGATATGTTTCGCGAATGATCTGCCGCAACGTCTCGATGTCAATGCCTTGAGTCACCGCACGTCGAAGGTATTACTACCCTCTGGCAAACTAACTTGGAAGCTCAAAATCACCATTGTTTATAGCAAAAAACACTGTAAGTTGTGGGTTTTCCACTTCCGTGTTAGTTTGCCAGAGTGGGGGGGTTGGGATATCCATACTCGTGGCTTACTTAGTCAATGCCTCACAATGGAAAATCATTACATAAATTTCTGATGGACAATTCAAAGTGGCTTAAAGGTTCATTACCATGATTTTGCATGATGAACACTTTCCGGTGAACAATAGTGAATAGTGGACAAGTATAGTTCAATGATAGGCGTAATGGTCAAACACAATGCAATAATGGTGGTAATAGCTATAGATGATGGATAATACTGGAGAAGGATAACACTACCAGCAGTTTCATGATAGATATTATCAAAGGAAGTTTGGAAGCATACTACAGTGTTACGAACAACCACAATGACTACTGCAACTGATGGCTAATGCAACAGATGTCTGAAGCAAGAGATGTCTGAAGCAAGAGATGTCTGAAGCAAGAGATGTCTAGAGCAAGCGATGTCTAGAGCAAGAGATGTCTAGAACAAGAGATGTCTGAAGCAAGAGATGTCTGAAGCAAGAGATGTCTGAAGCAAGAGATGTCTGAAGCAAGAGATGTCTGAAGCAAGA
>VSDK01018433.1:447206-487944 GCA_009767595.1 Symbiodinium kawagutii | reverse complement strand
GCGCACCCGGAGGGTGGGGCCCGTGGGGCCACACCTGGCCGAGGCGGTGCACCAGAGGTCAACAGACATGGGACCGACTGCACGGCGCAGGCATGGCCCCACGGCGCTCACACAGCAGGGGCAGCAACGACTCCCTTGAGCCACTTTTGCCTCTGAATTATAGGCCACCGTTTTCTTTGATCTTATAGTGGTTGACCTTGGGAAACTTCCGCCCCCGGCTTGCCCGGGTACTACTGGTACTCAATGATGGCTGACAGTAGGTAGAGGTAACAACCAAAAAAGAGATGGAATGCCATGGTTCATGGAGGTTAAACAGTTATTCTCTTGAATTCATGTTTCAACAGAAGATTGTCAGCCATGATTGTTGATTTTTCGGCCCCGATTGAAACGAACAGGGTCATGTAAAAAATGACTGACAAATGATAACGTTAGTTCATCAAGAAATGCTTAACCATTGAACAAAGCTCAGATGAACCTCAACAGCCATGATAACAATTGAAACAAGACAGCCAATCAACAAGAAAACGGTTTGAAAATCCAGCAGTTGAGCCTTCATCATACCTGCGAGTTACAAATACTGGCCTAGTTGATTACTTAGAATAAATTCTTAGTTGACGATTGTTGTTTATCTTTGATTTCCATTTGTTTATTACCATAATTGCTATCCATCATTATCTAATATAGATTGGGGTTTAACAGCGAATGGCTCCATACCTGCTTACCTGGCTGCCCAAGCAATGAACAACTCATCCGCCATTTGGAACCAATTTTTTCGAGTCTTATGTTTGACTTACACCGCTTCAGTTCAGGTGTATATTCAACAATGTCCGGCACTTTTCAGAATCTGAAATTCTTCAGGTTCTGAAACCTGTAGTTCAGGTTCAGGTGTGATGGTATATCCTGCAGTTAGATGTTATTCCCTCTGATCGGCCATAAAACCATCGTAGGGCGTCTGGTCTGGATGATGGCATTGCTTCCCCCCTTAAAATCAGAGCGGTGAGACGAATGCCGTCACTCAGCTTGGCGACTCGTGGTTGATGATGGCTGCGAGTGATGGTCAGCTAGTTAAGGTTCGTGCGGCTAGCGATGGCCCGCGATGGCTAATAGTGGATAACGATGGCTATCAATGGTAAATCATTTTCAAGGATGACTTATGATCATCCATCCTTTTTCACCATCAACAAACATTATAGTGATCCTTATTTTTTGTCCTTATTAGTGATCCTTGTAGTGATGCTTGATGATCACATGGTTCATAGCTAGTGCCAGTCGTGGCCGTGGCACAGCTTGTCGCGCCTTCAGAGATGCGTTCGATCTCGTCCTCGCTGTCATCAAAGGATTCGCTGGATTCCTGTCGCGACTGGCGGGTCATCGTTCGCTGACTTGGCGGGTCAGTTCACCCTGAGTCCCCCTGGTTCCCCTATCATGAATCATTAACCATTGGTTTCCTGATTATTGTTGATGATTATCCCCATTAGTTGGTTGGTTAACCGCTTGACCCATAGACACTTCTCTGAGGGAAATGTCCGTTCATTAGTCGCCATGAATGAATGGTGAATCGGTCATGGCCAACTATGATTGACCATGAAATCATCAGCCTTGCATTGACCTTTTAATTCCGATGAGTAAACATCAGTAGCCTGCAGAACCATCCATGAACCATGAATCCATCATTAAGCATCACATCAACCGTCAAGCTTCACGTTAACCGCCACTACCAATCATGTTGACCCTGATAAGAACCAGGCAACGCACATCACTCACTAACCGTCATTAAGCATTACCCGAATTCTCAACCACCCATTAAGCATTACATTAACCACGAATTAAGCGTCACATCAACTACCAACCATCACCACCACCACTTCGTCACATGAACCACCTCAAGCAACCAATAACCAACAGTTATATCTACTATTTTATCTACCCATCACCTCATCCTAAGTCATATCCATCACCTCATCCTCACCAGTCATATGGCTATGGGTCAAAACCCCGTACCCCTGGTTCCCCATCATTAACCATTATTTTCCTATGAAATAGTTGGTGGAAATCCCCCATTAATTGGTTGCTTAACTGCTTGACCCAGCTCGCCATATATAGCTGGTATATCCCTTATATCCCCTACTATTGTTGGTTGTTATCCCCTATTAGCAACTATTAACCATTGGTTGGTTGGTTGCTTAATATTGACCCATAGCCATCCCCATAGCCATCCACATCCGTGTCACCGTCCCCGTCGCACCTCCGCGTGGTGCGAATGCCTCCGCGACAGCAGCGCCAAGGTGAAGCGCTTCGTCAGCTGTTGGACCTGGCGGCTTGTCGCTTTGGCACCGGCTGCAGCTGGGTTACTTGGTGGCTTATAGATCCCTTGCTAAACATATATGTTTAGTGGTTATATGGTAAATCAATCAAATCCCAAACACTAAAGACCTAAGTTAGTGGGTATTTAAGCCATCCAGGTTATATCACCAGCTGATGGTCAGCTGGTTGATGGTCATCATATGGTGGTTTCTCAAGCCATGGGGGACCCAAAAAATGGTTGGTTTACTACTACAACTGGTTAATGACATGGATGATTTGGGAGTACCCCTATGGCTTGAGAAACACCCATATGGTTATGATTCATGTTATGATGGTCATCAACCGGCTGGGTTATATCATCAGCTTATGACCTCAGCTTATGCTTATGATATGTTATGATGGTCAGCTTATGATCAGCCATAATTCAGCGATCAGGTAAGCTGTGGCGCAACAATGTGGTGAGATGATGGGTTGATGACCGTTCACAATCAGCATCACATCAAATGATCAACAATGAGCGAAAATCATCTATCTACCCATTGACCAGGTAATAATGTGGTGTCGAGAAAAATCATGTCCTTCTAGTGGTTGATCTGTGGTCACTGCATCACTTGATCTATGAACATCACCAAGATCATAATGCAGCTGTCATAATATTGGTGTTCTTGAGATTCTGTTTGTCATTAAATGCTCATTGGATCGGTAATTGATGGTTGTTCGATGGTGATTTTGATACTTCAGATGATTGTTTTCAGGATGGTTGAATGGTAAGTACTAAGCTGCGTGATGATGATGGCAAGTAAGTGCTGGTGAACGATGGCTGGCTAGTTGATGATGATGCCTATTCGTGACACATACGAGGTATTTGATGGTAAAAGGACAGTACAGTTGATGATGGCGTGCACACGGGGTTGCCTAAGGGATAGTGGCAAACACATTTACATGACGTGACACATCCTGCATGATAGCTGATAGTACTAATGCTGATAGGTAATAATGACGCACACATACATGATAGTTGATAGTAACGATGCGTCATGATGGTTTATGATAGCTAATCATGGGAACCACTGGCCACAATAAGCCCCAATAACACAAGAGTGGTTCAGAATCGTGGCTGATTCCTCGTTACCGTTAATCATTTGCAGCAACCGTGATTCAAAACTATAAATCATCATCCAGCTGTTATGGAGCGTTATAATTCACTACCATCACGACATACCATCAAGCATTATTATTCCACATTGCTAACCATCAATGCCCCTTACTATAAACATTCATTGACCCATCAGCAAATTCATGGCTAGTACTAGCTATGCGTAACAACCAGTGGTTCATGAAAACTATTTTTGATGAGTAAGAATAACCAACCACTGGTTCATACCACTGTTAACCATCATTAAGTACCATCATTCAGCTCACTAGTAATAACTAATAACTTGTTAAATGGTAGTTTTTAGTACCATTCAAGTACCATCATAACTATTCATAACTAATAACTTGTTATATGGCGACCATCTCTGCGTTCGGCGTTTGGAAGGCGTGGAGCGTTCCTGCGCCATCGGGGGCAGCGTGCGTGGCGCCTTTTCCTCCTTCGTCACGGAGGCGCGCCTCCTTGGATGGCACGCGCAGCCAGGGGGGGATCGGTAGCGGATTCATGGGGCCTGGCTTCGGCGTTGAGGATTCATGATCAAGGGATCAATTTGGTGAAGCTATCATTAGTAGTGGATCAACTAGTAGTAATCATTGATGATATCAACTACTAGTAGTAACCAATGAATGTTTGGATCAATGAATATTACGTTGAATATTAGTAGTAGTTCATTAATCCTACCACTACTATTACCACTGCTGCTATTACTTCCTGATGATGGTTAAGTTCACGGTGAAGTGAACTTAGGTGATGATTGGTGGTGTATGACTGGTAACGATTGGGCTGCCCCTGGATCGGAGAAATAAGAGCCACGGTTAGCAACTGTTTTTAATGACAGGTATCAGTGGGGAGCGATGGCGGTAAACGATGATCAATGGATGGGAATGATTGGTTGATACTGGTAAAGCTGGAGAATGGAAATCAACACCCGCCGGATAAAAGATGTAGGCTCGTACGAATACTTGTCAAGCTATCTTTGGTAATGGTCTAGCACTGACTTGGCGAAAAGTGAGTGATATTGGGTGTGTCCATAAATGGTTGATCATACCAAATTACACAGAGTCATTTACGGAGATCACAACCAACAAAAAGAGGATTTTCAGCAAATGAATCACACAGCAAAATGGTTGTGGACACTCCCTCCCTCACAGCAGCGTCTGCCAACTTAGCAGAAAGCGATTGATAAACTTGGTGCTGCTGGTTGGTGGGTACTTCCCCACAAAAATGATTCGGATGATGATATGGTAGTTTCTCAAAACAGCACTACTGCCGGATCATCCAGTAATCATTTGTTGAAGCAATCCACCAGCCGTTGTAGTTGGTATATCCCCTATGATTCCTTATCATCCCCTTGTTAATAACCAGTGTTAACCACTATAAACCAATTCTCTCAACCACTATTGTTGATGATTATCCCCTATTATTCACCACTATAATCCCATATAGAACCTTAAACATCCATAACTTTAGGGTCCCCAGTCACTGGCGAGGTCGAAGCCCTACCGGCTTTGGTAACGCTGTGCAGTTGGTGATGGCGCAGCTCCAATGGTCGACGAGGACCCTGTGTTTGTCACGGTGCTTCCCTGCGCTTCCCTGCTGCTGGAGGCTTAGGACTTCAGTGAACGTGAATCCCGTCATTGCTGTTGAGCCTCTGCAAAGACGTCAGATGACCCCTCAATAATCATTAATAACTAGAGGTGAACCATCACTAACCATCATAAAACGATTGGTTAAGCAATAATCTGATGAACTAGAGGGGCTAATTAATGGTTAGTGTTATCAGATTATCTTATTGATGGCTAGTGATGATTCCCCTGATTATATAAGAACTAGAGGTGAACCATCACTAGCCATCAATCGATCCTGATTCACCAGCAACTATCAATTTGTTCGTGCTGATAACCTGTAGTTATCAAGCTTGATGATGTGCAAAACTATCAACTGAATCATGGTTACTATTAACCAGTTCGATTGTTTTTGGGTGGTCGGCATGAATTCTATCTCTAGTCAGTAATCATCATAGTTCAAACCAATTCTCTCATGGTTTTCTCACAGACTAGTCTAACATAGCTTTATTGTCATTCAATCTCAATTGCTTGAATCATGGTTCCTCTTCTTCTTCACCAGTTCTATTGTTACTATTTACTTTCTAATTATATTTGCTTATTTCCATGCACAATATTCACCATCTGTTTGAATCATACTATGCTTGCCTATTGCCTATTCAGCTTACTCATTATGGTTTCTACTCATGGTTGCTTATTCTATCATTACCTGGTTGCTTCTACTAGTGTTCAACTTTGTGGTTATTATTCACGATATATCTAACCCGGGGAGCGGCTCATCAGTTCGTGAACCCACCTGGTTGAATTTCACCAGCTGACCCGGTCACCGGCCATGTCATCACGACTGGGTCAAGGCTCATCTCTGTGATCACCATCATCTTGAGCTGACGCCTACCATCCCGTGGCAGTCCCTAAGCTGGTTCCGCTCAAAATCACCATTTGTTACAGGTAAAACCCATCGGACTGCTAGATTTTCCGCTTCCAGGTTTCTTTGCCAGAGTTGTAGGGTCTGGAAATAATCATCAGGTCTGTTTTTAGCAACCGGCTCGTAACAGTCGAACTTCTAGTTGTCCAAGAACCCTCGTCATCACCAAAAATGTCAAAAGCCGAAGGGACTTGCTGGTAACAGCCATGATCGCCATGCGCACCCGTAGATGTAATCGCTAACAACTGAGAAACAGTATGGTCATAACAATCCTTAAGCATAACCTATCAATCTATCACGTGTCAAACCTGACCCGAATGATTGCCAAGCCATGATTGATTCTTGTGCTGAACGCTGGTTGATCAGGATAATGACGGACAACCATAGATGTAAACACTGGTCATGGCTATGAAGACAACCGGCAGCTCTCTAGGGGATAGCACCGGGTATCCATAGGATATCCAATGTATCCTGTTGGAAACCCACTGATAATCATCATCCCAATTCTTGGTGGCTTTTAGATCCCTTGCCATAAGTTTAACTTTCAGTGGCTATATAGAAAATCAATCATATCAATCATACCCCAAAAATGCCCAAAAAACCTGAGGTAATGGCTATAAGCCACCCAGAATTCGATTCGCTGGCTGCCCCTTCATGCATAGGTGGCTTCAGCGGCTGAGGCTGCCACTGATGGAGCAACTTGTCTGCAACGCTCAGAATGGAGATGGGCGTTGTCAATCTCAAGCTTCCTGCGTTGAGCAAATTCACGGGAAATCAATGGGGTTTGGCAACCCAATATGGGAAACAAGCATCAGATATGGGTGAACCTTCCTGTGGGAAATCCAGATCAATCAGAATATCTGGATCTCTCAGTAGCCATGAATCAATCACCGGCCCTGATTAACAATTCTTCACCATCGCTAAGCTCAATTAAACATTCTTATCCTTACTAGTGGTTTCAACCCTTCTCAATAAATTTGCTCGTCAATGGGAATAATCTTCCCAAAAGGTATGGTAAAAAAGCATGTTGGCAACCACCTATATGAACATAAGCGCTCAAACACGCATCTGTACATAACTATTTACTTTATCTTTTGTATTCTCCCCATTGAGAACTGTGATGATTGCAATCGTAATGCCCTATTGTTGCCTATTATTTCCATTGAAGAGAGCAAGTTTAAAACCACGCGCTCAACTGTTGCCATCTCGAAATGAAATAGCCCAAAGTTTTGGCCATTGATCAACCAGTATTAGCCATTACTGAGGATATACTACTTGGATGTGCAGCTGGGATTATGACCATGGTTATAAACCCTATAAGGTAGCTTATAACCCCTAGAAACCATGGTTAGTGACCACTTACAAAGTGGCAAAGCAGGGGCCCATATCCATGTAACCATTAAGCAGGCACTAGTAGTTCTCCGCTAAGCAATCACTGCTTAATCATTGTTCAATCATTCACTAATTGTTAGTTGATGATCATTGAATTTACCAACAGTTCACCATCACTTAATCACCACTCAACCAGCAATTAATCCCTTTCCCCCACTACCAACCATCACTACCAACCATCAGTTCACCACTACTTACTGGTACCAGCGTGCCCATCATCCCTACCGCATCCCTTCGGTCGTGCCAATGTCAGTGTCTCGCCAGAGAGTCGCACGGCCATGTGACGGCCTAAGACAACGACAGGTGAATTCAGGTCCGTCCCAAGGTCGCGGTGAATTGATGGCTGGGTTTCCCTGATGGTGAAGTGATGGTTTGATACGGTGAATGGCGATTTGTCATGGTTAATTGATGGTTATCAACCTGCTTCATGATGGCGAATGATTGTAAATGACATGGTTCATAGTTATTGATCATCGCGAAGGAGCCGTTTAAGTCTAGTCACGGAAAACGACTACTAATGGTATAAAAGTAAGCATCTGGAAGAATAACCAGCAAGACACACCCAAAGTAGTAAAACACTGGTGTGGGTCCATGCATGGCTGTGCTTGTCACGGCTATTTTTCAAGGGAAGCTGCACAAATTTTGAGAACACAAACGTCAAATGCTGAACCTGACATCGGAGGATCAGCGGCTGACTGTGGGACCCGTTCTGGCAGAAACTTCTGCAGGCTTGAAACTTTGGGTCATGTGCTTTGCTTGTTGTGCACAAATACATGTGAGCTCAATAAATTTGATAATTTACCAAATATTTACCAAATGAGGATGATAACTGTTGCAGGGACACCTTCCCCTTAACTCACAGTGGTTCCTACCAAGTGCTGGTTGGTTGGATGCCCGCGGCATTTGCACCCGAAACAAGCACCGGGCAATGGGCCACCATTCTCGGAGAGAAGTTGCTTCTTTGGGTAAGATGGTGAATTTGATCCCCAGGGTGATGCTCACCCCGAAGTCTAGGTGCCATCAGTTAGCAGCTTATCAAGCAGCTTAATCACTCAATTAACTGATACAGCAAACATGAATCAGTAAGGTACCCCTTGCCTGATAAATCAACCACTATCAAGCATTACTTTATCATTGACTAGCGGAACCACTGACTAGCCAGTATTCCATCATCAATTTGGGATAGCCATCGGGCGCCCGTTGTTGATCAACCATCTCATCACTGAAAGATCATTTCGCTATCATGAGCTGTCAGCTGACCATTGACCAAGCACCTATCAATCACCAAGCAGTATTCGTCAACCTTTAACATTGTCGGCAACTTACAATCACTGAGTGAACATCAATTCACTATGGTAGATGGTTCATTGATTGGTGATGAATTGATGGTTAATTGATGAATGACACCTGATTGACCGTGGGTTTATGGTTCATTTATGAGTGACAACGGAGGACCCATGGCCTGCTATCCATCAACCATGGAGCAGCCTCGCAGCCGCTCTGCCAAGGTTCTCCGGAGCCACTCCGCATGCGCACATAGCTCCTGAGAACGGCAAGAGTTCATGATGCTTCACCGCGAACGGTTCGAAAGGAGAAGCCTTAGTAATCTGTGAAGCATCAATTTTTTGATTGGTTATAATGGTTATACCTCCATATTATGGTTGATAATAATCACCCATCAATCTGATGGTCATAATGATCTAACCATTATCAACCACTAATTGTTAATTGCTAATTGTTAATTGGTTCAAATGGTTGATAATTGATAATGGTGAAGAAATGTCAATCGTGTTGTTTTTTTTGGGTGCTCCTGTCTGATAAAGGTCCTTTGGCTTTAGATGGTGACACTTGGAAGTATGGTTGATAATCATTAATTTTGGCTGACAATGGTTACTAATGGCTGACACTGGTCGATATTTTTTGTTGACTGAAGTTGTTTAATCAGCCGCAGCTTGGATGCGTTGATGGGCAGAATGCTATCTGTTGATGTATCTGGGTTAACAAATCACAATAGTGATTATCCTTTCTCGCCGTCAGGTCACCCCTGTCCTAGGGAAGTGAGCCAGAAGCAAACACCATTGGCTCCACTTCTGGTAGCGGTGATTATTAATCAGGATGGTGGTGAAAGTTGTTGGTTGCTAACGACGAGCAAAGGAGAACAACATAGCTCATAGTAATGGCCGACAATGATGATCAAGCAGTGGCAAATCATGGTTGATCATACTTCTGGCGAGCGATTCTCAATCAGGGCGCCAAAATGATTGGCATCCGCAGTTAGAGCAGCAAGCGGTAAGTATCGGTAAGTGTGCTAGGGCTGTAGGTAGTTCCTACGGGAGTCTGTGATCCACTTTGGTACCCAAGGTACCGGATACCCCGCGGCATCCTGGCGGAGCACTTGTGGTCCCTCAGACCTAGCGACGCCGGCAGCTCCTTCGCGATCACATCGAAAAACCCGTGGACTGCGATGGGGTGATTCACAAGATCGTCCTGGCGGAGCGGTACGCCGCGGCACGCCTACGAATGATCATGAAATTGGTTGGTTAAGGGGGTGCCACTATGGAGAACCCCACCATTCCCTCAGCCTGTTGAAGCACCATCAGTATGCATGAGCTGCTAAGCCATGGCCTGATCAGCTGAGTCTCCATCATTCATCAATGTCATCATTACCACGAACACTAGCCTAAGAATATGCATCTTTCATGGCATTAAGACTAGCATATTCATCTCCAGGTATCTTGCTGTCCAGCTTTACCTACCATTAACACTACCTCAAGAACTAGTTAGCTTAAGCATCACAACTCTCAGAACTGGATCAGTATGAACTCAAAAGGATCTGTGATAATCAACTCAATGATGAATTATGTCACCCTCATATCTTTTGCCAGTGTCCGCATCTGAAAACACCGGACCTTTTAGTCAAAGCTGGGGATGTTTTTATGTGGATATATTTGAGTGCTTCAATCTAATCCCTATATCTATGTCCTGTGGACTTTACCAGGGCGATCTCCAGAAATGGATGTACCACACCTTTTAGTCATAGGTTGAAAAGGGAAACCATCATCCAAAGTTATGGTTGGTTTATTACTATAAATGGTTTCACCAGGATGATTTGTGGGCACCCCTACTTTGAGAAACAGCCATATATGTACTCGCATTTATCTTGTGAAAGGTGCATATACAAACAAATGTGCACCCTATTTATGATTTTAAAGTAAATAAACAAAACATATCAAAGCCAATAGGGTGTAGACACCTTAGACAACACACGGTTCCTTTTTCTTCAGCCGTGGAATGTCTCGACACAGCACAATTTCAAGCAAATCAAATGCTCGGGTAGCCGCAAGCCCTTGTGGCTTGGTACGGCGTCGAAATGGGCCTTGTTTCAAAGGCTCAAAAACGCAGTGCGGGAAAAATTGTACACTACTACCCGCAAGAACAAAGGGGACTTCTGGCTTGATGCAAAAAGCTATTGTACATACAACTTCTCAGCCGACTTCAGTGAATATAGGCCAACGCACATGTAACAAACCTTCTGTAATCATGAGAGTATGCTGTCAAACTCATTCGGCAAAATTCAAAATCATTTGCAAAGCTCCCTTTGTGTACCACCACTTTGGGTAGGCTGGAAACAGACCTGCCTCAAGGCTTACCCGAATCATAAAAGTCAATCGATTGTGGAACCGCCGGCTGCAACTAGATGGCTCGGGTTGAGTCGCGGAGCTCTGCGGCCAGCTCTGCGACGGTCTCATCAGCTCCGTGGCAAAGGTCAAAGACGCAGTCCTGGAAGACGGTTTGGTCCTTCTCCATGTCGCCCAAATGCTTGGAACACGTCTTTTTGGCGGCATCTTCTGCTTCACTGCTGCAAGGCATGCTCAGGAAAGACATGTCAGCCATCCCTTGGTTCATCTCCAAGTAGAGGGCTGCTTGCTCACTTCCGCCCAAATTTTGCCAAGAGTCCTTGGGTTGTTGGTTCAACCGCTTGTAACCAACTGGTTCATTAAAACCACCATTATCAACTACGAACCACCATAATTGGTTACTTCATGTAAGTTCACCCCACCCGGCAGGTCCTTAACTTCAAACTGTGCATCCTCTGATGTCGAAGTCTGAAGCATGGCGAGCTTTGAGAAGTCCCGGCGTCCTGTCTGCAGCTCACCATCCACGAAGCGATCGTCTGCCCTGGCGGCGGTATGGCAGTGGCATCAACTTCTTCGAAGCTCTTCGGGATCCGGGATGTATTCAAAACTGATGTATCTATATACATATACATATACATATATATATATAAATTAACATATCATTTATGTTCACATGTCGTTTACAACTCCTCTATATCAACAAGCTTAAAACTCCAATATGTTAACCAATGACATAGTTTGAACGGATTGAACAAGCCCACACGCAGAAATGCCAATGTGGTTTCGGGGTATTTCTTGCTTGTCTTTCATCTTGAGCGCCAAGGATTGCGAACCCCTTGAACTTAAATGACACTCCTCCTCTTCCGGCTGCTACTGCTTCTACTGTTGTTGCTGCTATTGTTATTCATGTGATTATTACAGGTTATTACCATATTATACATACCCGCACATAGGTATATCAGAGATATATATATATATATATATGATTAGTCAAACTTGTCAATCAACACGGCCCATGTCGCCTGTTCCTCATCAACAGCTCGAGATTGATGCTGTGATGTGGCCTGCAGCTCAAACTCAAGACTGCGACTTCGGTCTCTCCTTCTTGCGTCTTGAGTTTCATGCGCACGTGGTTGTGCCCCTTTGCTCCGCTTTTCTTGCTGACCAGCAATTCTGTGCCTGCGTCTGGGACAGCGATTGCCTCGTCACTCACTGCTTTCCAATCATCCTTTTGGGAACGTGCTTTCCATTCACAGTCCTGAGCAGTAAGTTCCAAGACCTGTTTCACAGAGCCCCCGGATTTGTCCACAAGGAGCAAACCCTTTGTGAAGGACTGGCTTCCGGAATAGTGGCTGTAAATCTGCCAGTCGACTGGCACTTTGTTGCCCTTAGAGACTTCAGCATCCAAACCTGAGAAATGCCACAAGGAAAAAGTTCCTTGCTTCAGCAGGGTGTAATGCTGGCCATCCAAGGTCTTGATGTGCGGATCCCCTTCCGCATTTGCATCAGCCTCGGGGTTGGCGTGGGGCAGAGACACTCAGGGGCACCGCAGCCGTAGGTAGCGCAGCATGCGGTGTTCGGGTCTGCATCGATGCCATTCTCCATGCACTCGTCTGGGGCTGCCACTGCCTCACTATCCTGGCACGCTGCAGTCAGGTCTGCTATTTGTGAGATGCTGCCCACTTTCGTGAGTTTGCACGTGGCTCCAGATCCTTTGATGACTTGAAAGCCTCGGCAGGTCTCTGGGTCGGTCCCGGCATTGCAAGTCAGGTCAAGGGCACTTCCAGCCCCTAAGGTCACGGTACCACGAGAACAAGCCCCATCTTCGCAGAGGATCCGCAGCTTTGCGTTTGGCGCCACGATCCAACGCCCATGAGTACACCCATTGACACAGTGAGCGTTGAGGGTAACTGTCTGCCTTGTCGCTGGAGCAAGCAGTTTGAACTCTGCGAAGAAGCATGTTCCACCAGAACCCACACAGCTCATGCAATGATCATTGTTGCCGGTGAAATGGAAAGTAGATCGAGCACAGGTCCCCGAACCACAATACATGTCGCGGGAAACCTCCACAAGGTGCAGATCCCAGCAAGCAATAAGTTCAACTATGTCGGTATTGATGCATGATATGCTGCGGACGTTGGAGAAGCGGCTGACGCGGCAATTTCCACCGCAACACACATCATCGCTACAAGTCCGGCACACCGGTTGCTGGGCTTGGGCTTCCAACACCTGGTAGCTTTGCAACTGTGACGTGGCCTCACACTCGCCGTCTGGGAACTGGGCACTGGCGACCAAATGAAGGATCAACGGCAGCAACATGCCCTACGGGATCACGATGAAATCAGCGTATGCAAACGTGAGGTTCCACAAGCTTTGAGCCAGAAAGGCTCCCCAGAAACCGTCAAAGGAACCTAAAAGGGGTGATGATACAAAGACAGGTTCCATATCGCTGCAGAAACCGTAATGCCAGAAGAAATCCCTCGTTGACACGGAAATAGCAAATCCTGGTCCGTTTATGTTCGTTTGACTCATCCAATCTCCCCCTACGACAGCGCATGCCCGTGCACAGTGACATTCTTTTCATGTGAAAACGCTCCGGATTCACCATTGAGGTGTGCCCGCTTCCTCTGCTGTCTCGCATTCACGATTCGAATGCAATTCCTACTGCCAGGTCAATGACCTGCGTTCAGCTGTGCAATAGACCCGTTCGGGCCATCAAAGGGACATCCTGAGACATCCTGGCTGCTGAAATCAATGCAACTGCTGTAGGCAGTTGCAAATGAAAAAAGAGATGAGACTCAAAGATGCAGCCGGGTGGGCGAAATCGATGATAAAGCTCAAAGTGCGGCCAGAAAAATCGATGGAAAAGCAGAAAAGTATGGAAAAACACCAGCCAGGAACAAGACATCTCTTCCGAGTTTGGAGTGCCCAAAAGCGCTACAAGTCTCGGCTAGAAATTGAAGACCTCGAGGCCGTCCTTGATCTGGTCCTGCTTAGTAGTCTGGCACTCGATCTTTGTTTCCACCGAATCTGATTTTGGTGGGACTCGGCCACGGCTTTTTCAGCTCTTGACTTCAGCGACTAGTGGAGAACTAAGACGACTGATCGCAATCAACATGTTGCCTGTGACCAGCACTGCAGGCGCCATGCTTGAAGCGGAGTTCAAGACAATGGCTCCCTGCTGTGAAAACACAGCATCCAAGCACCAAGAGAAGCATCTCGATTTTCAACATGGCTCTAAGAGATTGGTTTCTAGATATTCTCCGGTAGAATCCAGACTCTGACAACCGATGTGCCAAAACGCCTTGGACCAAATGCATAGGAATGGATATCAAAAAGGCATGAATTCGCTCGATAGCTTGATGCTTTGAAATCAACAAATGGGAAACCTGAACTAACTGAACTAGTCAATTCCGATCGTCATGGCATCCTCAGCAGGTCGGTCCCTGGTTTTGCTTTCCCCGCCTTCAATGTGCCATCCTTCCGCAGCTGTTTGCACCGCTGTCGAAGCTCCAGAAGCAGCACCTTGGCGTCGCCCGTGATGCTGCGGTAGACTTCCACATCCTCCAAGCGATGGCCATGCAACGGGTGCGACCGTGCCCTGGGACCATTGGGATGACCGGTGGGGAATGACGTTTGGAGATACAGTGAACAGCAGAGATGCTATACCTTCACAGCCCGAACTATGCATAGTGTGAAGACCTGTGTGCTCTTCACGTCTAACTTCTGATTTCTGGGGAATACGGCAATGAACGAACGTCATAAACTATCATTTGATATAACAACATGATGAATAGTTGATGATAGCAAATTTGATAATAGCAGTAATTACGTCAAATTTGTCAGTCATACTAAATCTCTATGTTGCTTAATATTGCCCAATCATCAACTTTCATTGAACGACTCCCTCCTATGGCCCAACCCTGGCAGTCCTTCTTCAACCTGCTCTGCCGCAGCGTCTCCGATGAGTTCCGCAGCTGCTTTCGCAACTTGTCCTGGGGCGGGCCCCGCGGTTCCCAGCATGTTTGGCAGCGCGGCGCTGGCGCAAAGGGTACCCTTCACCCATGAGGGCTTGCAAGAAAACTGTGTAAGAAGCAGGTCAGGATGTTTTTATCACATTTCCAATCAATTGGCGGCATTGCACTTGAAATATCTTGAGATCATATCATCTGAGGATGTTCCATTGTTTCTTGCATTGCTTGTAGCTGAGGAGCATGGTCGTAAACATGAGCCCTTGGATGAAACCCCAGAGTCTCCACAGTCCAGGGGCTAGACCAAAAGTTGCATCAAATCGGCCAAGCTGGGGCAAAACTCTACCAAAAGAAATGCGAATACCTCCCATCAACGTGTGCTTTCAAGCAGCTGAGAACATACAGTAGAATTTATTCCAACCAGATCGCATTTTCCGTAGATTTTTCTTCAACTATGGTTGATGGACGTCTCGATGGAGTTTCATAGATTCTTTCCACCAACAGTCACGCATATCTATGTTGAATATCTCTTTGATGCAGCTATTTCATCAACAATCTATCATTTCAGAGATGTTTCTGATTGATGAATATCTGTCTCTTTCCATCACTATCAGATCACCCCTGAACTGGCAATTTTCTCGGTTCTTGGGTCCATAAATGGAAATTGCCATTTAATTTCGGAAAGGGGGTGCACCATGGCCACGGACAACCCATATTTCCATTCCAAAAGTTTCCAACATTTTCCTGCATTTTTCAAAAGATCTTTCCCATATTTTCCAATATTTTTCCAGTATATTCCCATATTTGTTCGATCATATTCTCTCTGAATTGGTTGACCCAACCCATATTTTGCCATGAATTTTCTCCAAGTCTCGACTTCCACATTCAAACGCCTCAGCTCCAACCAGTTGATGCGCTTGAAGAACGCCTCGCCGCGCCAAGGGACACCAAGGCACACCAAGCGCACCAAGGGACACCAGCTCTGGGACTATCCTGATCCAGTCTGGGGATGCATCCTTTATTCATATAGGATCCATGCATCCTTTATCCCAAACATCCTTGCAATCAGTGCATCCATTTATGAAGCAAGTCGTGACAGTGAAAGCATCTGCTTGTGTAGGGTGGTGGCCCTGGTCAGGAAAATTCGATGAGCACCTGCACAGGGTCAGCCTGCCATGACTGACCCTCCCACTGCAGCCTGTCGCCGGATCATTCTCGACTCGTGCACCTCAAGCATCAAGTCCGCATTCCTCAAAGGTGAGCCGGGAGGAACTGATCGAATTGCTGGAACCTTGGCGTTGCTGTTGTCCATATGGTGGTTTCTTAAGCTGGGAGTATCCCTAGATCACCCAATAGTAATCACTTTGAGCAATAAACCAAGCATTTTGGGGGTTGCCTCTTTTAAGCAACGACCATACAATTGTCCTTAGAATTGTCATGATCATCGACACGATGATTTGACAGCTACCATGTCGGTAAAAAGCAAAGCAACAAACCATACAAATATTGGTAGCCATGATGATGATGATGATGATGATGATGATGATGATGATGATGATGATGATGATGATGACGATGACGATGATGATGATGACGACGACGACGACGACGACAACACTTCTTCAACATGGCCGTCCAAGTCATACTGTTGGCAGCACTGAATCCTTTCTTCTGCTCAACTGCTGGGTTCTGCGCAGAATCCGGAAGTGATTCTGACATCGTGGCCATGGCCCTGGTTGCTTGGGGTATCCCGGCATGGCCACGAGTGATTTGCTTTGGGTGTCCAAAATCCTGCAACCAGTTTGAGAATAAAAATACGGGGAAATCAACCATCAACTGACCCGTTTGTCATGCACTTGCAGGATCAAACTGTTGGATGAGCATGTCATGAAAGTTTGCATAATCACGTACGAAGACCGGCCCTAGTGTCAGCCTGGTGCTGCGCTTGGGGATTGGGTGTTGCGCCAGTGGTGATTGCGCAAGTGGAACTTTCGCTGGTGATGGGATCCCATTCTGCGGAGCTGGGTTGGTAACAGCTGGATCTGCACTTCTGCGTAGATCACAATGGCCGGGACCTCAACCTGATTGGAGAACCATGGTGGAACCGCACACATCACATGAGGGCACCCAACACCTCCATGTCCCAACAGCACGGCCTCACGGCCCCGCTTAGCCAGGACGCTTTTCAATCCTTTGCCCCGAGAGCACTTGCAACCAGCTGGCGATCTCAGCTGCTCGGGTCTTGTTTTCCTGCCGCCCAGGCTGCGATGCGAAAAGAATCCCAAGTCACAAGTCGAAGTTCTCAGTTCGAGCATCAACCGTGAACAGCAGCAACTTCATATCTGATTTTCATTGATTTTCACAAGGGTACGGCCCCCAATCATGATTTTTCCCGCCACCCCCACGAGTTCACTCACACATGGGCACCTGGCACATCTAGCAACCCAACTAACGGTGCCCAGCTTTCCCACGGCGATGTGCCTCGTGTAGCTTCTCCAAGGTTTCGAGGGAACGTTTCAGGATCGTATGCTCCGAGCGCAAGGTTTCCAGGTCCGATTGCAAGCGAGCCTCCTGCAACTTTCCTGGGCCGCCATAGCTTCCCATGGGGCAGAGCTGGACAGTCCTTTCAGGAATCGGATCTGGGTCCTGGGAGAGATATGGGGGGCACAATCCACCAACGTGAGCAAAGATCAGGCGCAGCAGGCGAAGAAAGATCATAGCAACATGCGCATGCACGTTCGCATCTGGTGGATGTTGGTGGTTTTAGCCCTCAAACAAATGGATCCATCAACCAAGCATTCCCAGCACTAGGGGAAATGAAGATGCAAAATCATGCGCCCAGAGGACGTCACAGGACGCAAGCGCAAATATTCTATGCATAAGCACAGCGTTACGCCGATTTCTTTGCAAATCGCATGCATTACATGCAAACATGCACAGACATGCAACATCATGTGAAATTGCATTACATTCTGATGTATTTCGTTCCTCACATGCGCACACACACACACATTCCATCCCATTCCCTTCCGTACCTTAGATCCCGTACCTCCACACAGCATAGCATAACACCACACCATGTTGCCCCACAGATTACATTGCAACTTTCATTGCATGAGGATATGAAGCGACACATTGAATCTATGTATTGAGTTGCATTGCATGACATAGTATATCACAGTATGTATAGGTTCCTGCGCGCGCGTGCGCTCGCAAGCACCTTTACATATTTGTGTCGGCACCGTTTTGCACACGTAATCCCACAAACAATCATCAACTACAGATAAGTCATCATGTCCGTCAATTCTATGTTTAACTGCCGAAACATCACCCACTCAGCTGAGAAGCACCAAGGTCATGCAAATCGCAGCCGTGCAACCGACCAAACCAACCGACCTGAAGGGTTCACGGCACCGTTTTTTGGGCGGCGCCCCCTAACGCCCCGAGGCTCTTCGTGCAGTGAGCTTCTCGAGGGCATCTTGGTAACCTTCGTTGCGGCGTTGCTGTTCGTAGAAGTCCGCCCAGTAGTTCCTTTCGGCTTTCCTCGGCGACGAATGTTCAGTGCCAGCTAAACCCCTGGTTGATTCATACGGGGTATCTCCAAAAAGCCAACTGGTTTCGCGTTGAAAAGATACCGCCCTAATTAATAATAGGGTTTATTAGTCCATATTATATAATCCAGGGTTGACACGACTGTGACGCTGGGAGACTTCAGTGAGAAACGATCAGAAACGATGAGAAACTCATCGTCTGCCCAAGCAGCTTGAGGTCAGCATGGCTTGTGCCGAAGTTGTGGATGTCATTGGCCAAAGTCCTTAATGGGCAGCTTGGATTTAGCTCGATCTGCTGCAGCTGTGAATCGCCGGGGGAAGTGGTTCGTACGGATGATGAAACCCCTTCAATTGCAGTGATTCGTTACGGGCGTAGATCAAAGTTGGCTCCAAATGATAGCTTGATCCCAAAAAACCTGAGACGCTTGTTAGCTTGCGTGCCCTTGGCTATCCTTGGTTGCTGCAATTTCCATCCTTGCTAGTTGTGACCAAACACCAATGCAAATTGCTTGGCCGAGAATCTGCAAGGTCTTCTTCACATTCTTCATGAAGGAACTCGCATTGTGTGCTGTTCGGTGAATCGACCGCCTCAGCTGCCGCTATGATCACTGCCGGCCATACCCAGGACATGCAGTGCGGACCAACGGCGCTGCGAATGATCCCTATGGCTTCTCTCATATCCCAAGACCTCCAGGGCTTGGAGCACTTCGAAGAAAGGAAAACCACCAGCCCTTGAAGCTGCCTCCACCATCCCTTGCTGGTGCCCTGAAACTGTTGATGTAGTACCGCTGCTTCAACCAATCCGAAATGTTGCCAGTGGACATGGGACAACTACACGATCCACACACACACACGTAGTATACAAGACCTCGACAATCACCTCCATAATATATATCTACAAAGGTTTGTCCATATTTCTGAATTGTTTATCCGCCTTTTTAGATCGCATGTGCGTATATAGTTACGTAAATCAAAACTTGCATATGTAAATCAATGTCACATAGAATCATCTCTGCCAATACGT
The DNA here is from genome assembly GCA_009767595.1 of Symbiodinium kawagutii. NCBI lineage: Eukaryota > Dinophyceae > Suessiales > Symbiodiniaceae > Symbiodinium > Symbiodinium kawagutii. Next base: position 468,421 of record VSDK01018433.1, on the reverse strand, counting down.
TCACACCAAACATGAAAACCTATGCCACCAATGAATGACTTGACGACGTAGACTGGTGCTACGGCATGGCTTGATCGTCGAGCTTCTGCATATCATCCAGCTTCTTGTTCACGCTCTTTCTGCCAACCTGCTTGAAGGTAGAGCAGTTCAGAACAGTTCAAGCAGCTTGGAATTGGAACAACTGCCACATCAAAACCACGAATTCAAACTGTGGAAAGTTCAAATTGCCACACAAAAAGGTGCTTGACGACTCGTGAAGATTTGGACACCATGGAACATAGGAAGTCAATAGAAGCAATGGATCAATGGTGCATCTGGGGGTCTCTCAAAATAGGGGGACCCCAAACTCATCCATTTCGCGAACCATTAATAGCAATAAACCAACGATAACTTGGGGGTACCCCGATTTTAGGAAACAACCATTTTCAGAGCTTGAAGCTGGTCTAGCGGTCTACTAGAATGGTCTACCGTGCTCCTGGCATCGCTACCTATCACCGCTCCGACCTATCATGATGACAGTCACATTTAGGGATGATCGAATATTGTGACACTTGGGAACGAATTGTAATTACTATGATTCGTTGTCATTCTGGAAAATTGACTGCGATGGGAAAAAATCGTCAATCCATTATCATGGGCTGATTGTTAACAAGAATGCCATTATCACTTTCTTCAGTGTTGCTCATTACCCTTCATTACAATCACCACAATTCCCTGACTATTTGCCCAGGATTCATTACCCAGAACTGTATAGAATCATTGCATTTAATCACAGGTTTCTATGACCATTCAATTATCCATGATTCACTTCCCATCACTGTAATTGCCATTCTCAAAGGTCCAAGTATTCCAATCATTCTGAACCATTGTTAGTGACCCAAGCATCCGAACCCCAGGGCTACAATCATGGTCAATATGATTCTTGATAGGCAACATGTGGTGCTAGCATATAGTTAGCATCTTGATGGTTGATGTTGATTCACAATCACCATATCATTCATGTTTGTTGGTGATTACAAGTTGAAGTGCATGATTGATAAGTGTTACCCAACATTACCATGTTTATACTTTAGTAATTGCCAGACTAATAGCCGTATCGCCATAATGAAGTCATTATTACCAAAATGATGCCCATATTCATTGTAGTTGTAATTGCCATGATTCACCATTGGTTGGTCCATTGATGTTGGCCATTGTTGATGCCAGGGCATGATTAACTATTGATTGATCCATTGTTTAATGGTCATGATTCTTCATTCCCATTGCGGATGGCAGATCGATGTTGACCGTTCCCAGCCCAAGATCATCGTCGGCATTCTCGAGTTTCAATCATTATCATTCGCAATTTGGTGGTTGTAGATCCCCTGTTATTGCTTCAATGGCTTGAGTGGATACATACAACCAGATAGTTTGATCACCCCTGGTCGTGGTAGCTCCTTAGCCCAGTAACAGGCTGGAAGGCTGACCCTGGCTCCTTAACTCCCTCCGAATCATCAGCTAGTTATCAAGCAGAAACTGTGGCTGCCACCCAAATGATCATTCACTCAGCACCTCTGATTGCTGCTTCGTGCCGTCCTGGTGGCTGTAGCGATGAGTAGCTGATGGATCAGTCCATTTATCGCAACACTCGCCATGTTAATGACGAGTATTGATGCTGAGCAGGATCACGTGGGAGAAAAAGCACAATTTCATCTAAGAAATGCCCCATACAGCTGATGTTTATCACTGTTGCCAAAATAAACATGACAGAAATTGTCCAAGTATAAGCGAAACTCAATAAACATAAAGTTCTTGTCCCAAAACAATGCTTGTTGATAGGGAAATTAGGGAAATATTGGAACCTTGCAGGATCCAACCAACACAGCAAGGTATGTTGACGCACATGCAGGCACACCCGCACACGTGTGTCTATGTACATATGCACCCCCAACGTGTTGTACGATAGTGTGTATGAATGCACACTTTGCATTGCTAACGCATGCATGTATTTGTGCATGTATCCATGCTTGCAGGTCTTATATGTTCTATCATGTAATGGTATGTGGTTGCATGGAAGTAGGAAAAGGACCAATATCTGGATGACTTCTTGCATTCAGCTTAGCAGTAGGTGTATAGTCGCAACTACCGAAATGATGGCAAATGTTCAGCTATTCCTGCCAGTCCAAAATTCTAGTAGATAGAACGATGTTGGACGGTTATCAAGCGACACATTTCACACATGCATAATCATGAAATCTGTAGCGCTTTCTTCCCAAGGGAGGGGCCGAAATGTGGATCCAACTTTCCCAGAAAGTCCATGGCATCACTGACTCAGTGATTCGTTTGACCAAATCCTGAGTAAGAAGATCAAAGCGTTTGTAGGGGTGAAATGACTGCAAATACCTCGCGACCCTGGTTGTTCACATAACCATCACTACTATCAAACATCAACCAACTCGCAATTCACACCGAAATCACGAAAGCCAGCCCATGTTCACCATAATTTGACAAGTTTTTCGCTATCAGTTACATCAATTAACCATTTGTTTGCCATCATTCAGCCAGCATTCAATCACCATATCACCAATAAACTGTCATTTCATCACTAGCGACCACCAATTTCATCATATCAATCCCCATGAACCACTATTTCATCACCATTAATCACTACCAACCCTCGGTTTTCACCCCCGAGGCACATGAGTTTTCAACGCAAGCTGCACCGGTACCGCTGGGGCCTGCTGGGGCCCCCTGGGCCCCCTGCCACTTCACGTTCCCAGCGTTGCAATTCCAAGGGCTCGGCGCGACGGCTCAGTTCCTGGCCATGGAGCTGCCGAAAAACGAGTTTTCTCACCAAGAGTGGGTAGTATGGTTGATATTCTATTCTTAGAAATAGAGTTGAATATTAATAAGAATATATATATATATATATCAGTGTGTGTTGTGTGTGTGTGTGCAAACTTAAATATAAACAGTTCAGATATAACTATTATATGGTGACCTATGGTTAGATGTAAACATAGTTATATATATATCACATTCATAGTTGAAAATGACTTAAGATTTTTTTAGGTGGCTTGTATTGAGGAATTGTGCGTGCAACCATGAGTGGTGATGACCATAGTTGTAACTATGGGTTATAGCCACTTACGAGTAATCCAACCTGGCTTGTAACTAATCATGAAGTGGTTTTGCTCAAGTGATATTTTTTTTAACTATTTAACATTCAAGGTATCACTATGGCTATTACTATTGTTACAACCATAACCAGAGTGGGTTGGAACAAATGCATGGCAACCATCAGTTCTTAATGGTGGAGATAACCAACTAAAGCAAAGCTAAACTTAAGTGGCTGGGTGGCTGGGTTGCATAGTCAAACCAGCAGTTAAAGCACATTGGTAACTTCCAATGCTTTAACCGCTTTGACTAGGGTGGGTCGTAGAACATACCTGATACATAGCTGGTGTAGTTTAGTATCATCAAGGTAGTTGTTGTAGTTACACTAGTCCAGCTGCGTATTTCCTAGCCAGTACACCAGTATGTAAAATAAACAAGTATAGCTAGGGCATGCCCCCAGGGTCAGTTCCAGTACGTATGCGATAGTTCATGTTAGGGCACCAGTGATGGCACAAACAACTGGTTAAAATCTGCTCTGAACAGTCATGCCCTAACCACGCTACTGCACTGCCATACTTGGAACCTTTACGATTTCCAAGCTGCCCGATGCTTCTCAATGAATGAGCCGCCGTGCCGACATGGCTACACCCCTGGCTTGGCTCCCAAAGCTATGAACCTGCCCACTTCGAACTTGGTATGGCAGGTGCTTGAAGAAGATCATTATATATTGAATACCTAAGCCTAGTAGCTGGTACATCTGGGCAGCTCATCCATGCGCTTAGGTCTAAGCCACGACCTTACCACTGCCGTGCCTGCTGGACAGCAGAGCTCAACTCATGCTGTACCACGTCATGGCACTCGAAGGTTCTCGCATCGATCAGCTGTCGAATGGGATGGGCCAACCTGGAAGCTGCAGTCGGACACCAGCGATTCGCAAGTGACACGGCAGCCAGTTCAACCCACCATGGTCTGAGCCCCATGGGAGCTTCACGAAGCTCAACGCTTCGCATTTCACCGACCTTTCCCTCACTGGCCAACTCAACTTGTGATGTGGAAAATCAATCATTTATAGCTGTTTTACCTGGAAAATGGCAGATTTTCAGGGCAATCAGGTTAGTCGGGTTAGTTTGCCAGAGTGTACCCCCTATAACTAGCATTGAACCCTATAACTACCATCTGGTTAGGCTACTCCTGGGGCCGCTCCTGGCCTCGCTCCCCCAACCGACAGCCAGGGTAGGCTCCAGTGGCACCTGGTGAGGTCGCAAAGGCTCGCGGTGAGTCGTCCGAAGCGCTTGCGGTCGTAGAGTTGGTCGTACTGGTGCATCCTGTGAGAAATCCGACTCAGAGTGGGGGATTTTTTAAAGGGAATTCTTGGTGAATTGATGGAAGTGCTGCTGTAGTGATGGTCAATTGATGGTTGATCTCGTTGGTTAAATAACAATTAATGATGGTTAATTGATGGTTTGATGATGGTTGTATGATGGTTGGTTTTCATGGTTGGTTTGATTGTTGGTTAATTGATGGAAGTGCTGGTTTAATGATGGTTGATTGATGGTTGATTGCGGCTGAGCTGTTGGTTGATGGTTGATGGTGAATTCTATGGCTGATGCATGGCTCATTGGTGAATGATGCATACTAATTATGGTGAATAGAGGTTGGTGTTGGTCTAAAAAATCGAATGGCCAATGCTAAATGCTGAGTGGTTGATAAGTGTTGACTGATCAATGCCTGCAACCATTTGGGCAACGTGGCCACTCCTGGTAGCTCCCGGAATTACTACACTTTACGGTAAGCATTGGATACAGCTCCTAACCACCAGCCAGCATGACCCCGCACAGTTCACTGTTGGAATGAGTCAGATGGAAGTCGAGGTGACGCCGGAATCAGCGCTAAGCTGTCAGGTGCTCACAACTGACCTTGGGGATCAACCCGGGGCACAATCACCATGACTTCTCCATAGCGCTGATGCTGGAGGCAGTTGATCAGCCACAAAAATGAGAGACTGGAGACCTTCAGAATTTCTTTCAAAATTTGCATATGTCAAGGGGAAACCCTCAGAAACGTCCAACGCACAGCGGCTGAAGTCTGTGGGTTGATGCGAACAGCTTGCGATCTTACCGTTGAATACATCCCTTCTCCTGAGCCATACACCACCGAATGCTCCCCCCCAAAATTGAAAGAAATTCGACACTAAACCAAGGGAACCGGCCGAAGTTTGCGCTGAGGGAACCCATTCTGGTGATTTGTTGCATGTTTTCCCATGCCCAGGCACATGCTAGAGACCTTCAAGAGAGAATTCTGGCTTTCACTGAAGAACCTGAGGGTTTCAGGAGGATCCACGAAGGTCCCAAAGTGGCACATACCATGCTGGCTCACCAATCATAAGGAAGCAACGAGGAGTCAAGCTGTGATAGGGACACAATCATCCAACGATCGGTAAATTGTTGGGAATGTTGGAAGTGGGATCAAAATCAACTGAAAATGATAGCTATCTATATCAATCAGCATTTGCCACATCGGAGTGACATGTTGAACGATGGTGCTGACAGCATGGATGAAAGACGGACAATCATTGATTCTTACTTTTGTCTGCCATTTCTCATGTTGAAACCGTGATCGCCGGTGATGCTTGAAACATTCTTGGTTCATAAGCATGACAAGTGCGACCAGTGGTTGATAAGCAACAACGATCCCGTGCCAACAAATGTCATAGGGGTGGTAGCAAGCAGCCAAGAGATGCGTAACGTTCGCTAGGCTCGCAACCAGGATGGAGCCTCCCATGATACGCGGATCTGGTGCATCAATGTCTGGTAGCACCCATGGTCTCCAACAAGCTGGTGGAACGTCCCACTGGGCCGTTGCTTGGAAACCATCTCCTCACCTGCCCAGGCTTCTCAAAAAAACAGGCCATGCATTGCCACGATGAGTCAAGCCGAATGGCCATGATGAGTCAAGCTTGGCTAATCACTACCATTTATGGTGGTTATTCACACTGCTTAGCCTCTTACCCTGAACATTTCCAGCGCTCCGCAACCCGCGGACATCCGGGTCTGCTGCCGCGTGGCAAGTGCTGCCGGATGCGATTGGAGATGTCGCGCACGTTCCGCAGCGCTCGATCGTTCTCGTGACCTTCCATCCTTGGTGGTCGAGCACCCGGGGGCTTGGTTGGACGCCATCCCTTCGTTGTCATCCCTTCGTTGTCATCCCTAGTCATCCTCAAGCTTAGCTGTCAATTTGGAAAATTAGCATTTTTTGAAGCTCAACTTATCATGAATCATCCGGCATGAGCCCATCAACCTTTGGAGGCCCATCCCGATCAACCAGCAGCACCTGAACCAGCGGTGGGGATGAGCCATCCGCTAGGGTGATCAAAACCCATGATCATCAGTGGGTAGTCAGTAGTCATTGATTGGCTTGTATAGGTGTTTCTCAAAATAGGGGTACCCCCCAAATCATCCAATATCAACCAGTTAAAGGAATAAACTGTCCATTCTTGGTGTTGCCTATCTTGAGAAATCCTTATGTATTACTTTTCGGTAGCCAGTACTATCCACTACAGTAGTCACCACCAGTTGGTGGTTTCACGCTCACCCGCTTCGCATACCGGTGCATTAGCCAGGAGTAGTCATGGAATTAAAAATTGCAAACCATCGATCAACAGTTGGGACGCTTTGTGTAACCGAGATTGGCTGTACAATCGATTTTCTAATAAACGACAGATGTCTTATATTATAGGGGTGTTTACAGATTGTTTGTGCACCCTCGAATTGTCGATGCAGAATTGTCATTGTATACAGCGTCTCGCAAAAATCCAAAAACATCTAAAATGCGCATGCAAAGGGCTATGCAATGAATATAGCCGTTAATCAATGATGATTCATCAGCCACCGCTACCAACCACGTACAACCAAAGTGTTCGTAAGCACTCTTCAACAATCACGGTCAACCACTATTAGCCATGGTTTCACATTATTACCCATCATTACTCATCATTATCCATCATGAACCATTATCAATCATCATGAAACATCATTGATTACTCAACCATTATCATTGATCATCAGATCCTCACTACTCGCCATTTCTTCTCCTTTGAACCCAACGCATGCGCCAAGCTTCGCCATGTCAAAGGCTCGATGCCAACGGACGCGAGCTTCCTTGCTTTGTCCAATGATCTCCTGGGCGGCGCCCGCGTCGTCACTCGGTCCCCCCTGGGTTGAACCGAACCGCGGTTGAACGGATAGCCTTCTTGTTGCTCATGATCTTCTGTTATAGACCACTATTGGTGGCCATAATCCTCTGTAACAAAACCATGTAAAACGACCATTAACACACCACCTTAAACCATGTAAGGCCATTAAAACACCATCTTAAGCCACATAAAATCCATTTTCAAAATTCTTAAAAAACCTAATCGAAAAAAAACACCCACCAGTTGTTGGTTTCCAGCCCCAGCCGCCCAGGACTACACCTTGATGCGTTGCTGCATCTCTTCCCGCTGCGCAAGGAGCTCTGGGAGGCCTGGCCGCGGAGATCATGGGGCAGTGATGCGGTTGGTGACGAATGATATGCTTCAGTGATGGTTAAATGGTGGTTAAGTAGTGGTTGAATAGTGCCAAAACTATCATTGATGATTAGTTAGGTGATGGTTAAATAGTGGTTAAATAGTGGTGATACTTAGGATAGTTGATGATACTTCGGTGAAAGTAGTGGTTCAACCGCTTCATTGATGATTCGTTAGGTGATGGTTAAATAGTGGTTAAATGGTGGTGATACTTCGGATAGTTGATGATAGTTCGGTGAAAATAGTGGCTCAACTGCTTCATTGATGATTCGTTAGGTGATGGTTAAATAGTTGTTAAATGATGGTGATACTTCGGATAGTTGATGATAGTTCGGTGAAAATAGTGGCTCAACTGCTTCATTGATGATTCGTTAGGTGATGGTTAAATAGTTGTTAAATGATGGTGATACTTCGGATAGTTGATGATAGTTCGGTGAAAATAGTGGCTCAACTGCTTCATTGATGATTCGTTAGGTGATGGTTAAATAGTTGTTAAATGATGGTGATACTTCGGATAGTTGATGATAGTTCGGTGAAAATAGTGGCTCAACTGCTTCATTGATGATTCGTTAGGTGATGGTTAAATAGTTGTTAAATGATGGTGATACTTCGGATAGTTGATGATAGTTCGGTGAAAATAGTGGCTCAACTGCTTCATTGATGATTCGTTAGGTGATGGTTAAATAGTTGTTAAATGATGGTGATACTTCGGATAGTTGATGATAGTTCGGTGAAAATAGTGGCTCAACTGCTTCATTGATGATTCGTTAGGTGATGGTTAAATAGTTGTTAAATGATGGTGATACTTCGGATAGTTGATGATAGTTCGGTGAAAATAGTGGCTCAACTGCTTCATTGATGATTCGTTAGGTGATGGTTAAATAGTTGTTAAATGATGGTGATACTTCGGATAGTTGATGATAGTTCGGTGAAAATAGTGGCTCAACTGCTTCATTGATGATTCGTTAGGTGATGGTTAAATAGTTGTTAAATGATGGTGATACTTCGGATAGTTGATGATAGTTCGGTGAAAATAGTGGCTCAACTGCTTCATTGATGATTCGTTAGGTGATGGTTAAATAGTTGTTAAATGATGGTGATACTTCGGATAGTTGATGATAGTTCGGTGAAAATAGTGGCTCAACTGCTTCATTGATGATTCGTTAGGTGATGGTTAAATAGTTGTTAAATGATGGTGATACTTCGGATAGTTGATGATAGTTCGGTGAAAATAGTGGCTCAACTGCTTCATTGATGATTCGTTAGGTGATGGTTAAATAGTTGTTAAATGATGGTGATACTTCGGATAGTTGATGATAGTTCGGTGAAAATAGTGGCTCAACTGCTTCATTGATGATTCGTTAGGTGATGGTTAAATAGTTGTTAAATGATGGTGATACTTCGGATAGTTGATGATAGTTCGGTGAAAATAGTGGCTCAACTGCTTCATTGATGATTCGTTAGGTGATGGTTAAATAGTTGTTAAATGATGGTGATACTTCGGATAGTTGATGATAGTTCGGTGAAAATAGTGGCTCAACTGCTTCATTGATGATTCGTTAGGTGATGGTTAAATAGTTGTTAAATGATGGTGATACTTCGGATAGTTGATGATAGTTCGGTGAAAATAGTGGCTCAACTGCTTCATTGATGATTCGTTAGGTGATGGTTAAATAGTTGTTAAATGATGGTGATACTTCGGATAGTTGATGATAGTTCGGTGAAAATAGTGGCTCAACTGCTTCATTGATGATTCGTTAGGTGATGGTTAAATAGTTGTTAAATGATGGTGATACTTCGGATAGTTGATGATAGTTCGGTGAAAATAGTGGCTCAACTGCTTCATTGATGATTAGTTAGGGGAAGGTTGGTGACATGCTTCATTGATGATTAGATGATACTATCACCTATGGCTATATAGTATATTATGGAAAACCATGTCTGGTGATAGTTGATGATGCTTATCTAATGATCAGGTGAATGATTAGCTGATATCTGGGAGAGTTGATGATAGTTCGGTGATATGCTTCATTGATGATTCAATCATCCTCATTTAATGGCTAAATAGTAGTTGAACAGGAGGATCCGGGGTAGCCATGAAAGCCTGATATGGCTATGTGCCAAGCCATCAGGTAACCCTTGGGCCCCACCAAAGCTCATGATCAGTCTACGAACGGAAATCATTGGTTGACTGGGGGTACAGTACTACTGTCTTGGCACATGCCCACATGGATAACCGTCATCGTTGTTTGATCGTTGATGGTTGGCTGATGGTTATGGTTCACAATCTATGGCATCATCTGATTTGATGCAAATTCATTAATTAATGGTTGATCACGAATTGACTTTATGATGATTGATTATACGGTTCATTGATGTCTAGTTGACGGTTGATGGGTAGTTAATGGCTATTTCATGTTTGAGGAATGGTTAAAAGTGTTTTGAAACGATCAGTGGCGGTGATAGTCAATGATACCCAGCAATTCACGACGGCAAGGTTGATAGTTTCCACGAGTTTTTCAAACTAAATTCGCAATTCTACGCATTTTCCCTGCCGTATCTGGCTTGCCAAAGAGTTTTCTTAAGTAAATGGGGGTTTCTCAAAATAAGGGTACCCCTAAACCACCCTTTATTAACCACTTGTAGTAATAAACCAATCATTTTTTGGGTTCCCAACCTGACTTGAACAACCACAATAGGGTTACTAACAATTCTTGTTTGTCATCATCCCCGATGATTCACGATTTTTCTTGTTTTAGTTAATCCTCATATACTCTCCATTTAGTGTTGGTTTCTAGCAGGCAGGAGGGTTGGCTATTCACCATCATAGTTGATATATCCCCTATGATTGCTTATAACCCCCTTGTGAAAAAACATTGCCAACCACCATAAACCAACCAAAACCAAGTATGGTTGGTTCTCATCCCCTATGATTCACCACTCTACTCCCTGATAAAAGCCTCGCAAAACCATATAAAACCCTAAAAACCATACAACACCCTTAAACAAATGATATAAAACTCAAAAAAACATAAAACAACCATAACTTGGGGAGAGGGCTTGGCAAGTCTTGGGAGGGTTCCCACACTGGCTAGGTCGAAACCACCAATCCTCAGCTGCCCATGATGACCGCGGCACGCGCGGGTAGGCGCTAAGCGCCCGGCTGGACGAAGGGATGATGGCCTTTTTCCACACGTCGTGGGCCTCGGAACCAACGACGCACCAAAGGCGCCGCCGCGCGGGGTAGCGAGCTGGTGGCTGGCTACTGGTGGGAGACTTTTTTTTGTTCGAACAAACTAGTTCTAAAAACCAAATAGTTGGATATAATAAGTGGATATCATGTTATAACCTAATAAGGGGATATAGTTGAAATCCGAATGACCAACAGTTCTAACAACCTATTATTAGTGGAAATTAGTGAATTTTAGTTGGTTGTAATTACCAACAACGGGCTATAATTACCAACCTAATAGTTATAACGTCGATTGGCGACGTGATTTTTTAGGATATAACAATGGCTTATAGCAAATGATTTATCATTGGTTGGTAATTTTAGTGGATGTAATGATTGATGGTTACAATTGGATCGACTCGTTGACAATTCCGCATGTCTCGTTGGCACCCTAACGAATGGTCCGTGAAAATGGCAGGGCTGAAGGGACTGTAAATGGACCGTCATCATGATACAAATTGTCATCCAGCAAGCTTTGAGTAAGCATGTTGATGATGTCATCAACCATCATTGTGCGCATTCAAAAATTGATGCTAGGGAAATGTTCGTTGATGCTAAGGGTAGGCCAGGGGGAGTATTGGTTGAGGATGATCATGGCACGAGTCTCGCCTCCACAGGAATGGTGACAGCTGGATGCTTCATTCTGGTGGCTACAAGTGTGACGCAACATTGCTACTGTTCCAAAAAGAAAATCTTCTATTATCACAAGTTTCTTTGGCTCTACTATATGTTCTGTCTTACGAAGGAACTAATCTTAAACCATTGATTTGCAATGAACTCTTATCATTGCCGCCCGTCATTGCTAGTTGTCTTAGTCATTCACCATTGCTACTCATCATTCTCCAATAGCTAATTAGCTAATCAACCATTTCCAAGCACTAATGTATTAGCCGCCTTTGCTGCCTGCTGGTTCTCAGAAACTCGAACGGAACACTGGAGGCCAGCGTTCAAAAGCCTCCGTAGGTTGACAGAACGTGAATCAAGGTTTCAATAGCATTGTATCGTGCTTCATTGATGGTTCATGATGGTCCACAAGGAATCACCTGGTAAACAATTATGAATCATGAAGCATCATTAACCACTTGTTCGTTACTAATAACCACCCCTAACCACCTTTAACCAGCTTACTAAGCATTACATACGCATTGCTACCCCCTTACTAACCATTAATCAGCTATTGAAAACAATGAACGACTGATTCCTGAGTGCATAATTAGCCATCGAACCACAAAACTTGGAACGTGCTTCACCATCAAAGCACCAGCGCTGCCTTCAAAGTGACTTGTCGGCACCCAGCCAACAGTTTGCGTTTCGTCGCCCTCTGCCACCGTTTGACGCCGGCTCCTGCAAAGGCTCGGTCTGGGCAGCATGTTATTGACCTGGCAGGCCATGACTTTGCGCTAAAAATTATCAGTTTTGATGGGCCAGCTTAGTCAATGCTTGATACTGAGCTGATGGGTTAACACCTGATTGGGTGATAGATGATATTCACAGTTCGTACTTGTTGATACTGGTTGGTAGCGGTCGATGCTGATACGGGATAATGATGCTTGATGCTGGGCTCATCTAGGCTCATAAATCATAAGCAGCATTGGTGGACACATCTGCAGGAAACCTTGGTGATCATTTTTTCCAACGTAACTGTGGATCCCTGAAACTTCACATCAGCTTGTGTTTTCATCTCTGCCTTCGGCAATGTACTACGAACATACCAACTATGCCCCTTGAGAATTTCCATGACTCATCATTGCTGACTATCATCCCCCATTAACCCGCTGTTAATCCCTTGGTCACACACTATTGAACACGAGTAGCCATGGTTCTTCATCATTCTCCATCAGCTAACCATCACTACAACCATCAACTCACCACCTATCAACCATCACTATCAGCCATCAATGAACAACTTCTTCTTCTTTCCATACCTCCACCATCGCAATAACCAACAATTCATGGCCAACATTAAGCATCCCTACACCATCACTAACCATCCATTAGAAGCAAAAACTATGATCACAATAGCCATGGATACAAGCATCAGCGTCAGGCCACTGATCATCGATCATCACAAGCCATCAGTTGTAAGCATCACGATGAGTATAAGCATCAAAGGTGCCACCACAATCAAACCATCAGTTAGGTCATTCTTAACCATATGTTCTCAGGATCATCTCACCATTTGTTGAGCATTAATTGCTATCATTGAACCATCAACTAATCACATTGAACGATTACCATCACCAACCATATGTGAATGGACATCAATAAACCATCAACTAACTATCATGAAGCCTCACTATAAACAATGAACCTTCAATATCCATCAACCATCAATTGAACCAACACTTAACCAGAAATTAACCATCAATTAACCATCACTCAAATCAACACTTCACCATCATCCAGCCCTACAATAACCATCATCATTCAGCTCAACTAACCATCCATTGAGCCATCAATAACCACCATTAACCCCCATAATAACCATCATTAACCCCTATATGAACCATATTGACCCCCCCATTTTTGATGGTTAATATTGACCCATAGCCCTCCCGCGGGCGCGTTCGCAGGGAGCCGTCCTTCGCCCTTGGTGCCCTTGGTGCCCTTCGGAACTCGGCTGCTGGTGCTGGGCTCGGACGCCAAGTCGCCGCGATCCTGGGGTCCGAGCAACGAAGGGATGGCAGTTAAGCATTATAGTGGTTGATGATAGTGGGTAATAGTGGTTAATGGTGATTAATCATGGTCACTATAGTGAGATTATAGTGATCATAATGATCAATCACTATGTATGGTTGATTATTCACTATATATGGTTGATTATGTTCAACTATGCGAGAAAATAGTGGTTGATTAATAGTGGTTGATTAATAGTGGTTGATTGAAACTAATCAATAGTTCATCATTTTATGTTGCATTGATTAGTCAAATCATCAATAGTTTCATTGATACTAGTGATTATTTCAATAGTTCACTAATATATTGGTTAGTTTAACTGCTAATCTACATTAATTATTAACATTATTTGAAACAGTTAGACCAATAGTATCTCTGCCAGTGAAGCTATTGACTATAATTTGTTAAAACTATTAGTCAAACTATTACTACTTAAATTACAACAATGAGTAGTTGAAATAACTAAGATTAACAGTATATTGTGAAGCTAACTATTGGGCTGCCAATCATTGAAGAATTTCCATTTACTTTTAGTAATTTTATTAATAATAGCTAAATTCAACAATCATTGAAACAATCTTTATGAGCTCTGAAAATTGCAGTTGACAAAGTTTGTTTCAATAGAAATGCCGATAAAATCCGATAAACATACATGAACATCAATGAACTGGCATTTTTCCTTCATTGATGAATTGAACTATTGACAATCAATTGTCAATCAATGATTTTTGATGAATTTAGCTGTTGACAATTGATCATCATTGATGATAGTTCTGCATGATAGTTGATTTTTGATAACGAATCATTATGTCATTGTTTCAATCGATGATTTTTGATTGTTTCACAATGATTGATAACAAACAATCACTATTGATGCCATGGTAGTTTCAACCAAAAGCATTGATTATCACCGGCATTAATGATACGTATGATTGACAATTGACAATGCATTATTATTAGTCATCATGAATCCAAATATTGAGAATCATCAATTTGTCGTCCATTGTCAACTATGAATCTAGCTATTAATCAGAACTATTACTATATTACTTGACAATCAAGTAATACAGTTCATAATTTTACAGTGTCAATTAGTAATCGTTAAATATGATTAATCAACAGCAATCCATGGTCAAACATTAATGACAATCAAAGCCTCGTGAAGCATTGGTTAGTGAACTGGGCATTATTGATTCAAACCATGACAAAAACAAAAAACAACTCCGTGGTTTCAACATCAATTTTCCACAATCCATTAGCCCATGAATTGATCCCCTATGGTTTCGTGATGCATCACTTGCTACCCCTGAATAAGCATCAACCCATGACCAACCATGAATTAAAACACACATAACCACTGATAGAACGTCCATTACGCTTCAATTGACCATCATTGAATCATCAGTGAACCATCCATCTTCCATCAATTCACCATCATGACACTTGAAAACACATCACTATTACATACTATTACTAAGCATTGACCATCATTAACACTATTGACCATGAACCAAACATCAGCCAACCACAAAACAGCAGCAAGCACCAGCAAACGCCACTCGTGCCTCCATGGATGCCAAGCTGTTCCATTCTAAGTAAGAGACCTCCAGGGCAGTGGTAAATCAAGGTTGGTGGATGGTCCATGTTAGTTGGGACATCACAATAACATGGTGAAGTGGTTGGTATGATCAATGATCCTAATAGATGACGATCATGAAGCACTATCGGATTTCTGGCGACCGTGTGTCCTAATAATGGTCCAGGATGGATAGTAACGTCAGTTTGCAACAGCTGACGACGGCAGAAGTTGAAAAATCTATTGGCAAAAATGGTGCCAATCAGTGATCATTGCCAACAGTCACTCAAAGAATTCACGTCAAAAAAGCAGATTTTCAACCAAAACTCCTGTGACACCATGACTTTCTCAGGTGTGGTGCTACCACGTGGGTGAACGGTAGCCCTCCTGGGGGCTTTTGAGGGCCACTGGTGGCCGCACCGCTCGCCCGGCGCCTCTTCAATGCCCAGCAGTTCGTCCTCGCTGTCCGACCTGCATCGTTGCTGCGACCCACTGCTGAGAATTCTCAGTGCCAACATGGGTCAAC
This sequence comes from Symbiodinium kawagutii, assembly GCA_009767595.1. Classification (NCBI taxonomy): domain Eukaryota; class Dinophyceae; order Suessiales; family Symbiodiniaceae; genus Symbiodinium; species Symbiodinium kawagutii. Next base: position 452,751 of record VSDK01018433.1, on the reverse strand, counting down.
AGTAGCAATTCATTAAGATTAGTTAATACAGATTAGTTAATTAAGATTGGTTTAATTATTCAAGATTAGTTAACCAACGCATGGCACTCTGAATTTGTAGTCAAATTAAGTAGTTAAGTAGTCGACTATCAATTGATTAGTCAATCTAACTAATCTTAATCAACTAGTTAAGTAGCTGATCGATCAGTAACTCGTTAAGTAGTCGGTTAATCTGTTGGTGATTAGCTACTAATTAGTGAGTAGCCTTTGTTACTTAATCACTGCAGGAGAGAGAGAATAACTAATCAATTAAGGAGCGAACTAATAGGTACCATGATCAAGCACCTATTGACCCACACACTACAATTCTGGTTCCCTTCTCACACTTCAAAAGGATAGGCCATTAATTGAACCACCATAATCATTCGTTGGATCTAAATCTTAATCACGATGGAGCCCATGGATGACATACTTGGATGTGCACGCTCACTTAGTAAGTGGCTACTATCCATGCTCACACAGGTTTGCTGACCAGGATACGTTTATCACTGATCCTGCTCAGTCCCATGTCTCAAATGGATGCAAGCCGGAAAACGCAGGAAATCCGGTTAGAGGGGTTGTAAGCTACCTATCTACCTTGTGGGGTTTATACCCATGGTCGTAACCCCCAGCTGCACATCCAAGTACCATCCCTACCACTTCAAGGCGCATCCTCAGCACGCGCCTCGCCATGTCGTGGCCATATCGCGCAGGAACTTCGTGGTAAACTGCTTCAACCTCGGCTTGTGGACGGCGGTGTGCTAGCGGATGACTAGTGGATACACTCCGGCAGGCTAACCATGTTGCGCGGAAAATCTGGTATTTGCAATGGTTTTAAGATTGTGATTTTTAGCTTCCAGGTTAGCTTGCCAGAGGATAATTGATGGTGAATGGTGATTGGACCCGTGATGAAAGCGGAGAATGCTCGATAGCGATGGGTGATTGGACCCTTGATGAAAACAGTGAATGGTTGATAGGGCCGAGAATTCTCAACGACGACGTCTCTCTCTCTCTCTCTCTCTTCCTATTGGACGAATAGTCCGCTCAACGATGACGGTTCCTGATGGTAATTCATGACAGTTGTCGTTATAATGATCACTAAAGATGATAGCTGGCGAGAGTAAAAAATGGTGATGACAATCAATGGCTAATGAGACCCCCATGGAAACATCTTCAGCAGGTCATGGTATCGAAGGATGGTGGAAGAAAGTCCGGATCTCCTCTCGTCGTGCATTCTCTCTCTGGGCGCCACAGCAGCACCATGAAGCACATCAAACAGTTGTTCAACCACTGCCATTTAGCATCCATTAGCCAGTGATACCATCAGTAATCCATTCAATGGTACTTGTACCACCAACAGTGACTTAAATTCCATTTGACTGTGATAATTAGTACATGATAATAAATGATTCTTGGCAACTAATGCCATTAGTTGAATAATAATCAACCACTACCATTAGCCACAAGTAGCCAACAACATCATTCGTGAACATTGTTCGCCGCAATCATCAGCCATCACAGCCCTCTGTCAACGTTGTCGAAGCGACCAGGATAAACCATTGAGCCAGGTACGACCAACATCAAGCAAGCATTCAGCAACAAATTCAACCCATATCATCCAAAATCCAGACCATGATGAAACCAACCACGCGCATCACGAGGTTCATCAACTGCCAGTATCAATTTCGCGGAACTTTCATCATGCATATCACGCTGAAAGGGTGATGGTCATGGATGCTTGGCTCCCGGTTGGCGCGACTCAGCTAGGTACATCCAGCTCTTCATCCCAGTGGGGCCTCACAGCCTCGACGAAACTGCCGTGAACAAAAGGGGGTTAATTCATGGCCAGTTCATGGTCAATCTGTGATGACTCTCTGGTGAATATATGGTGAATCTACCGTGAATCTGTGGTGAATATATGGTGGATGTATGGCTTAGTAACCGTTAGAAACCGTGAAACTACGGTGAATCTATGGCTTAGAAACAGTGAACGTATGGTTGATCAGGTATTCAAAATGGTGATCCCATGGTTGATAAACCTAAGCGTCGGCTGGTTTTCCCCAGAAGTATGACCTTCATGATCCCCAAACATGTTAAAATCCAAGCAAGCGCTTGCTGGGAACAGCCATGCCATGGCTGGTCAATAAATATAAAATGGCTAACAGCGAAGATAGATGACCCACGGCGATTCTGCGAGGGAAAGATGGTTCATAGTGGGTTGTAATCATGCCTCATCATGGTAAATGGGTGGCTAAGTGGACGCTAGTGGATGGTTAATGAGCCGGCGAACAGTATGGGGTGGTTGTGCCTAAGGTCGTAGTTTCCCTTCCCTCTTATGAAACGCCACACATAATCATTACATTAGATTAATATTGATAAACCGTCCATATTTGACGATCAAGGACCTTATAGTAAAACTGGGTTGGCTTTCAAACGTGGATCTCGCATTTTTGGAAAGTGAATGATCTGCAGCATGATCTTTGTCACTCTAGTCACGATAACCCTGAGACACATGGCAGTGTCGCAGTATCACCGCTGGCAACAACAATTCTACGATGTACGCAATACGAGCTCTTAGCTAACACCTGTTGTGCCCAGCAGTTTACAGCTGTAATCATTGGATACGTTGAACATTTATGTGCATTGCATGGTTGGTCATAGTGATCCTTTTGGTTGGCCGGGCATGGTACATGTCCATTGTCAGTTGACTCACACGATCCTTCTCGGCCAATTCCACCCGACTTGACGGCTGTGAGTGATAGCATGTGATTCTTTGATTGCAAAACAGATCTTTCATCCCACGATGTGGCAGTTCTTGTGCGATTAAACATGTGGATTAGAAGATTAGGCTGTTGATGGCTGGGAAGGTTCACCCAACGGGGGAGAAATCGGCCCGCCACCGTGCTGCTTCACTGGTTCCCTGAAAATCGGTTTTGCTTCGCAGGTCACCCATCCTGGCTAATCATCATGGTTGCATGACTTACAGTATGTGATAAGTCATCTTTCAAGCTCCAATTGAAAAGTGATCTAACCAACTGAGAAATGACTCATCCATCATTCGTGCTCCAACTTTTCGAGCACCGCCACGCCACAAAAAGCACATCCTTCACCAACGGAACCACCATGACCGCTGCATGCCCAAGGTCCCTGCGCCGTTCCAGGCTGCGTCGCTGTACATCACGGGAGCCGGTCCCGCAGAACGGGACCGAGCCCGGCATCACCTCAGGGCCATGGCCCGTCACTGAGCGCCCCTGGTACCACTCATGGGTTCACCGTGGTTCACCCATCGGCTACCATGGTTGCCATGCCTTCACCCGTCGGTAAGAGCTTCGTCGTGAAGATTTTCACATTTTATTCACCAGGATCCTCAAAAACAGCTCAGTGGTTCATGAGCCTCGGCTGGAAATCCGATGGCAACCACCAGGATCCCAAGCGTCCTGGGAGACCAGCTTAGTCATCACCAACTGGTTGGGACGCAGTTGCCCACGCTGTGCACCCCCACGACATCATCGCTGCGCTGCCATGGCGCTTGAGCCAGCTGCGATATGGAGGGGCCCCGTGGCAACATGGGAACCCATGGAGGTGTTGGTTGGTTGGTTCAGGGGTTTCAACTCGAAGACATGAGCTGATCATTGGACAACTTTTTTGGTGACATACCACTAGTTATTAGGTTCTTTATTGTTTTATTATCACGTTATAGATGTATATTAGGTTCTATAACATGGTTTTATTAGTGATGCACTCATATATGAGCCATTTATGGTGGAATGGTCTGGTAAACCTTGATCATTGGTGATGTCATACCTAGAGTAGTCGTTCGTTGCTGCCAGGGCTACCCAGAGACGACCCACGCCCGCCTATGTCCTCAGTGTTGGCGTTTATCATAGGATTTGTTTGTGAGGCCTTGAAACATCATCAGCCAATTCCTGACGAGTTATGTGACATCAAACGCATCCTTAAACCTTGGTTCCGATAAACATCTGGTTTACACGGTAATTAAACAGAATCGAAACCACCGAAACCAGATTTGTGGATGGAAACTCCTGCTTGGTTGACGCAAGATCTGAAGCAGCGGCAAACATCTTCGGGAAAAAACCATCAAAACATATTGCAGCCACATGCAACCGGTGTATCCCAGGCATGATGAGCAAATTCAGACCCACTCGCGTTTGACCACGGTTGGTGTAACATCGAAGCATTCACCATCGCATCCCCATGGCGAAACCAGCTCCCCCCTGGTGACGGCTTCCCCGAAGGCCGAGGCAAGGTCCATGCGAAATCCTTTTCTTCGGAGGGACTGATGCCCAGCTCCTGATCGATGGCTTCAACGTCATGGCTTACACTTGGTTAGCCAACGAGTGCCGAGTATTTGTTGGTGATAATTGGGTGATGATGGTTGAGTTGGAGTTGCAAATGTTTAACTAGTGGTTTATTGGTGGGTTAAAACGGGTTAACCAATGATTGTCATAAGTTGGCGTAATTAGCTTATGGTCAGTTCGCGTTGGTTTCAATGGTTCATATCCAACCAGTACCAAACGGTTCACAATCCCAGATCTGGGTCTTTCATGTTTCTTAGTGGCTTTGAACAATAAGCTTGTAACATCTTGAAACCGTTCACAGTTCGCATCATTGGTTGATCGCGGAGAAACTTTCAGAAAACCATTCAACTGATGAGATCCCACCACATCATCAACCCACCCACCAAACGGTCAAACGCTTTCGGCCAAAGCCCCACCAAACAACAGGCAACGGGATCCTCCAGTCAGTGTTCACCATGATTTACCATAGCTTTCTACCAATCATTCAACCATCACCATCCTCGCGGTCAGAAATTGCCTGGTAGCCTCTCTTTTTCTTTGATGGTTTCTTTAGATCTGTAAGAAAAACCTTCCGTACACATCTAAAAAAACACCTCCCTCCAGCCATCATCAACCATCACCAAGCATCATCCACCATAGCATCAACTACCAACGCATCCATCATCCACCATCATCACCCCATCATCACCGAAACCATGGCGGCTCCCCTCACCACCCTCCAGCTTCGCTCGCCTGAATCATGGCCTCCACAGCGGGATCCCGTGGAGCTTCCAGGGCCGGCACCAGCTCCGGGGAGGACGGTGCCACAGTGGCAGGGAAGAGCAGCACCGGGGACGCGGGGCGCCAGGACCAGCAGCTCGAGGACGCGTCTGGACACCGGGGCTGGTGAGGTGATGGCTTGGTTGGTTGGTTCCTTGGTTGGTTGGTAGGTTGGTTGGAACCAGTTGGATGAGTTGAATTTTGGTGGGTAGTTTGGTTGAATTTCTTGGGAATCAGCTGTTTCAAGTGCACTTCTAGTGGATCAACAAGTGCAGAAAAAGTGCGAAGACTGACAAGATGACTGTAACCATGATGGATCATGACTCGTTGTTGATGACTTGATGAACGATGCCGATTGGATCTTCTTGGCATAAATGGCAATTTCAAGGTATATCCAGAATTTGCTGGGCCCCCCACTCATCCATCAATGATCCTCATGAGTAGGGAAA
>VSDK01018433.1:366981-433513 GCA_009767595.1 Symbiodinium kawagutii | reverse complement strand
ACCAAGTTTGGGTCAGTGTACCACAAGTCCCGTGGCTGCAGCAAGCTCCGCAGCGCTTCCGCGGTTGTGGAACACACTGTCTGCGTGGTTTGCACCACTCCGGCCATCTTCGCAAGGAGACCCTTGATGTACATCACGGGAGGCTTTGCTCACAGCCGTGCACACGGTCGGGCTGCCAACCTTCCGCTGGGGGCTGCATGGCGTTGCTGCGCCGAGTGTGGGTGACTTCGAGGTTGTGGAGAATGGGACGTACCCTTTTTTCCTGTGTCGCATCCACGGATGCGAGGGGGAGTGCGGTAAAGGCAGTCTTCAAAAAACGATTGCAAGCATTCATCCCAGTGTACAGCTTTAGCTGTCTTCAAACCTTCAGTGCACGGTCACAAGTGGCTGTGTGCCCTCTACTTTTGGCTCAAGAAAAACCGGTGCTGGCCTGTTTGGGGTGTGCGCTGGTCCAGGGGAAAACCCAAATAGATCCCAGCCTGTGTGTGGCGAACCGCATCCATCATTACCACCAACCATTCAACCATTCAAAAACACTGAAGTAGGTTGCGCGCAAAACTGCACATGAAAAACATAGAATGGTTGCACTGATTGCACTTGCCGCAGCAACACTGGTGGTCTCCAATTTTTTGGAGACTCCGTGTCGCTCGAGAGGGCGCACTTTGGTGCCCAGCGAACTGGTGCCAGCGATCCAAATCAGCTTGCGAAAAACAGCCTTTCTGGGGAGATCAGCGAATTATAGCGGCTGTTAGTAGAAGGGTTATATGACCCTTGGTTAGTTATTGTTAGCCAAGTAGCCACTGCATTCACTTTACAACCTTTTGATGCCAGTATGATTTTTAGTTATCAACAGTAGTAATATGTTGTAATGATTCAGGTGAATAGGGAATGTCATCCTGTCGTGTGAGCTGGCTGGATCTCAACATTTATCCACAAGTCCGAGGTAGATAATTCGATTTTCAAATGATCATTATTAACTTAGGAGTTATCTGATACTAGAAAAAACATCTAAAAATGGAATTATTAACCTTTTCATGTCATTAACCATAGTGAGCCACAGAAAATCCATGAAAATCCCATGGTTTCCCCAGTGTTTTCAAAGGTGACTACAACATGCTGCTAGTACCGCTGAGCATCTTCACTGGACACCTAAAGTGTCGTGGCAGCAAACAGCTGCGTCAACGCTGCTTCTCCGCCGCAAGGCGTTGCCAAAAGTTTCTGGTGGACGTGTCAACTACCCCAGTGGTCGGGCAATGTTTCGAAGGCTTCATGTTGATGCTAATATGATTTCAACACAGCAACGCGCAAACGGTGTTGGAGAAGCAAACTTCTCCTAACTAGTGAAACCACCCCCGGTGAAATCTGGAGCAAAACAGGCGAAGGTGGCAGAGTTGTGTCATGTCATAAGGATAGTTCAGGCATCCTGCGTCATCGAAGACCACTGTGTAAAATGGTGGTTTCTCTAAACAGGGGCACCCCAAATCATCGAATCCTAGCCAAAATAGACTCATTATTTTTGGGGTCCCCTATTTTGAGAAACCACCAAATGAATCAAGGCCATTGCAAGATCTCTCTTCTCGCTTGGCAAAGGGTGCACATCAAATGTCGACGCTTTTTCTTTCACTCGCACGCTCGTAGAATCTCAGCTTCGAAGGACGAGCTAATATCATTGGCCGCTTGAAAGGAAGTCAATCAAAAATAGCATTCATCAAATCAATCGGGTCAATTCAACACGTATATGCCTAGTTGTGTTTCAGGATATCTCTCTCGCCCCTTCGTCCTCACAATGGTCGATATTCATGGTCGATCTGTGGTCCAAAGTAGTAAACCAACCCCAGTTTTATCATAGCCATAGCGTCTGATTTCCTATGTCCTCAGGGGCCGTGGGTCACCCTCATTAGTCATCAATGATTCTTGAAAAATCAATGAGCTAGATGAACAGTTTCATACATCATGTGTCTGTACATCCCTCCGGTGTAAAACCAGTTCTTTTACATCAGTAGTCCATCATCCATGGCAGAGTCTTCATGCCACTTTACCATCACTATTTCATACTATTTTGCATCACCAGTTACCTCATGGACTATGGTGAGCAGGTTCCATGAAGCCCTGAGTGGTGTAACTTCTAGGTTCCGACTAACTGATGAAACTGGTTGTAACTACTTGGTGGAAGCATCAATAGCTGGATGGTTGGCACCACGATGGCTATGGCACAGTTTTTTCAACCAATGGCATAGTAGGAACCATAGCTGGATGGTAATGGTACCTACTAAGCAAGGTCAGTAATATGGCTGTGGGTCAAAAACCTGTACCCCTGGTTCCCTTATCATTCACCATTGTTTTCCCTGTGATTTGGTTGATCATTATAAGCCATCATTGACGCTTAATATTGACCCATAGCCATATCCAGCTGGATGGTTAGTGGGTACCCGTCATCCATGGCATTTGCTTCAACTCCTCACGGTCTCTTCCAAGCATGCACGGCATCCACAAACGCCTGGACCAGCTCTGGGCCTCAACGAACACAGCCAAGGTATGAATGGTTTGGAGTGGGGCCTGAACTGAATCGTGGCTACTTGGTAGTGGTTACTTGGTAGTGGTTAATAGTAGTGGTTAGTAGTGGTTGATTAGTAGTGGTTAATGAACAGTGATTATGAAGGACCAAATTAATAGTCAAGTATTAATAGTGGTTATGAGCAACGTAGTGATGGATTAACAGCGGTTGTACTTGATGGTGGATTGATAGTTGTTGATAGTCCGGTACATCAGTGCATAAATGTCAACAAACATATATAAATATATATATATATATATGTAAATATAAATTAATAAAGAAACGAATAAATAAATGAATCAATACTTAAATACATAGATAAATATATATACATATATACATATACAGGTTGATGTGGTCATCAAGCAATATCAAATTGACAGGAACCGTTCAGAACTGCTAGGTACTGGCCAGCAAACATAAAAGCAACATCATACCTATGCGATTTGTAGCACGCCTTCTTAAAGAGCCCCTGCCTGTGCAAGTTTGACAAAAATATGGGTAGCCCAGGGCTTCACAGGTATCTTCAACCCCGGCTTTCCCCGATAGAGTAACGGTTATAAACCACTTCTTAACCCTTATAGGTCGGTAACCCCTCCAACCCTAAGAAAAATAACTCAGAGTAACTTATTGCTCCATCGCTTCATCTTGGGACCTGCCAGTCGCACCCCTCACCACGACTGCCAGTCGCAATCCCTGAGAGACCCGTAGCCATGCTCAGCGAGAAATAAAAACGATTGATACTACCATTGGCTTAGGCCACTCCTGGTAGCGGCCTCGCTCCCCCTTAAAAGGATCATAGTGATGCCATGGGATACCCCAACCATGTGCCAGGATAGGAGTCACGATGTGAAAATGGTCATAATGGGAAACTCTCCCCCTCCAGCCTGCGAGCCAAATACCCTAATCGACCTCGCAAGCAATATAAATCATGAGCCATCATCAACTAGGCCTCATTGCATATGAAGAATCAACTAGTAGATCACCATCATTCAAATCTTATTTAATCATAGTTTTTTCGAACAAATCCAAAAAAACATCAGAAAAATTGGGTGTAATGGGCGATCCAGCTCTTCATCAACCACCAGTTCAACCCAAAATCGCACTAGCCCATCCAGTAACCATCATTGAAATTAGAAAACATCATAAACAGTTGGAAAAAAACATCGAAAACAATCAGAATAACGTCGCAAAACAATCCGAAAACACAAGGGGTACTCCCAAATCATCCAGTTTATTAACCATTTAACTATAGTAAGTCCGAAAAAATCGATCCGAACGAATCCGACCAGCCCCTGATCCACCGGACCCTGGGCAGCCAGACTCTCTTGGCCGTTGAGGCCTTCCCCCAGGTTGGCAATCAGCCGTGGTGACGCCGGCAACTTGGACAGCATGACCTGGCAACAAATGGTGCGGGCGCGCTAGGTGTAGAAGTGCAAGGAGAAGATGAGTGATGGTTGATCAACCATCATTATCAACCAAAAACATTATTATGGATAATGAGATGGTGATAATGGTTGATCACTACTGCCAGGAGAAGGTTAGCTATGTTGGATCATGACTTGTGTTGAGAATTAATGATTTATAATCATGGCAAAAAATCCTTGACAAATTATCCTTGGTACACTATGATTTAGGCTTTTCTTGGGCCTGTTTATTTCCTGGTTTCTGTTTTGAGCCTTGGAGGGTTTGGAACTATTTGTGAAATGGCTGGAACTATTTAAAAACTGGCTGGAACGAAACTTTAAAATTGTTGCCAGTGTTTTTGAAATAGCGCATTAAAGGGGTTAAGGCGATATCTTCCCATAGTTGCCGAATCCCATACTGAAATCATTTTATGTGGCGACAATTTAAGGCGAGCGAAAAAAGTCATTGAACATGGCACCAGGTAATTGCGTAATGGATGGTAATTGTGCAACTGCACAAACTGCACAAATGCACAACATACTTCATAACCCCACAGGCCACAGGCATATAGATCCATAATATAACGATCACCGAAGTGAACTGGATGTCACTGGGATGACGTTATTTAATCTTGATCCCTTTCGAAAAACCAAGAGAGCCAATAGATATGGTACTTGTTATGCAATTGATTAATTGGTGTTATTTCTTATCAACCATCATAATCACGATTTTTCATGTGGTGGTTCCGACATATGGCATTAATATTAGCACTGCCCATTCAAGTAACAGGAGCTGGTCCGGGCCCAGCACATAAATCATATCGGTTGTTTGCTCATTGCTTCATCCTTCTCTGTGTTTGGGGTTCCTTTAGGCCCGACAAACCAATGGTTACAAATATGATCCAAGAAACCAACTTTAGTAAATTCATTTCTCTCGGTGAAGAACCCGGTTTCGGTACAGGAAACAGACGTGATAATCTGGCTGGACAACTGGTATCGTTTAATATTATATTTCAGATCGCATGACTATAACCACATTATTTCATCGTTTTTATTAATTAGTATTCAGTAATGAGCAGTAGCAAAACATAGCAAAACCAGTTTCTACAAACATCAGTAAAAACAATAATGTAACATGACTTACATTGACAACGACACACCGGAAAACTTTTCATTACGCCGTCATCAATGTTATCCGCTAAATTCAGCGAAATGTAACATGCCGCAGAGCCGAAAGCGCGTTTACATCCTGATGATTCGACGTAATTTGTAAAGCGCAACCCAACTAATTGAAGGCCATCGTCCAAGCCATTCAGCGAATAAGTCCAAACGTCTTTGACCCACACAAATCGAAGCAAAATTCGAGCTGATATTGAATCCTATGTTGGCAAGTTTGGGAAACTTCTCGGGAAAAATCGTTATCTCGGATTGAACTGCCCAGAAAGAGCATTGGGCGGGTGTGGCCTCGTTTGTATTTTTGGGGGTATCCAGGTTCTAGGACCTTAAGTTTTGGCACATGGGCATCCATGGGCCGCTGGGAAACTTCAACTGATCCTTCGCTGAGCCTTGCCTGACCCTTCCCTGACCCTTCCGCGAACCTTTCGCACACCTTTCGCTGGCCTTTCGCGTGGACCTTTCGCGGACCTTTCCCTGACCCTTCGCGCGGGCCTTTCGGGGACCTTTGGCTGACCCTTCGCGCGAATCTTTCGGGGACCTTTCGCTTTCGCTGGCCTTTCGCAGACCCTTCGCCGGCCTTTCGCGGGCCTTTCGCCGGCCTTTCGCCCCTTCGCGGGCCTTTCGGGGACCTGTCCCTGACCCTTTGCGCAGACCTTTCGCGGACCTTTTGCTGACCCTTCGCGGCCTTTCGCTGACCCTTCGCCCGGGCCTTTCGGGGACCTTTCGCTGACCCTTCGCGCGGGCCTTCCGGGGACCTGTCGCTGACCCTTCGCGTGGACCTTTCGCGGGCTTTTTGCTGATGGTCAGCTTTTCCGCAGCCCTAAGAGAGCCTCGATATTCAAGATGCGTCCCTTTGTGGCTTCTTGGGTTTTGTTTTTTCTGGTCAATTCAGATTGGAATCGGGCCACCACTAGGTTTGATGATGAATAGAGATGATTAAACACATTGAGTCTGCATTCTTGATCACGAACCATAAATCATAAATCATAAGAATCATGAATTGATGAATGTTGTTTTTTAACACGATGTTGCTTATGGCGGAAATCATGTCTTTGAAATTGTAGTCATATTCACAATCACTTGTTGTGTATAGTGCTAGCAATGTCAATTATCATAAATACTTACAAACAATCAAGTTGTTTTCTGCAACCATTTGGAAATAGTTCAGAACCGTTCGGAACCGTTCTGAACTACTTGAACCTTAATCTCTATAAATAGTTCGGAACCGTTCGGAACCGTTCTGAACTATTGAGTCATTCATTTCCAAAAATTCCCAGAATAGTTCCAAATAGTTCCAAATAGTTCCGCCCAGAAAATAGTTCGGAACCGTTCAGAACCGTTCTGAACTATTTCAATCTGGTGTTGTCCTATTAGTTCGGAGCCGTTCGGAACCGTTCGGAAGTATTATTCTGCACCTGTTGTTTGCCTGATTTTTACGCCTGCCAACAAGTACCTGATCATGGCATTACAAGAATAAGGATCCCAAAAGCATATAGACAAGTTTGTCTTTGCAGGCATAAGTTAAGATGACTAGGCAAAAACTGAAATTAACATAGATAGTAACGAGGAGAAGTCTGCTCTTTCTTCGTGCAGCGCAACAATCACAGCAATGTGATATCCTGTTGATCTCCCTCCCGGTTTTTGTTCAAATTGAGATCGCAAAGAGACCAGCAATCAATATCCATCAGCAATATCACCCCAAACCACTACAACAACCAAACAACAATAGCAGCAACCACAGCAACAAAACCACCAAAAGAAACAACAACAGCCAGCAGCAACAAACAACTGAAAGCAGCAATTGTTGAACAAACACAAGGCACCAGGCAACAACCACGAAAAACTCAAAAATCATCAGAAAGACAGCTGCAAGAGCAACACCGTCAAATTTTGTGTAAAATGTTTCCAGGACATGCACAAATACTTCCAGCCATTTTATACACAATTCCAGACATTTTATTAGCAGTTCCAACTTCTTTATAAACAATTCCAGATTCGTCAAGCACAAGGGAACCGATTGAAAATAGCTCGGATACAAATATGACACAAGCACAAATCCTAATGTATTCAAGAAATAGTTCCAAGGTATTTAGAAATAGTTCCAGGGTCTTGGAGCCTGCCCAACAGACATACAGGCCCAAGAAACCCCTAAACTATGATTGCTTGATAATGCTGGCTGATGAAAACATGTTAGTTGATAATTTTGATTAGGAATGTTGGTCAATGATATTGGTTAATGAAAAATAAGACGATTGGTTAATCATTGATATTGGATAGTATATAATGCGTAATAAGTAATAATTAATCAAAACATTGCTTGATACTATTGGTTAATAATATTGGTGAATCATCATGGTTTAGAATTGTCAACCATGCTTAAAAACTGATCAATAAAATTGATTAGTTTTGGTGAATTATGATGGTCCAAGCTATATCTATCATGACAACTATCCCTTGGTTTCCAGTTGCAATTTTCTATGAAACAAATTGGTTGAACGAGGGTACAACAGTATAACCAACCTTTTCTGTGCATAATCAACATTGATCTAGAGTTAGAAATAACCAACGCATCAGCGGACACCGAGGCTAACCCATAATCGTCGGGATAGAGCCAACATGGATAAGATAGAATCAACCAACAGTAGAGGGGTTTCAAAAACAGTTACGGTCATGGTTATTGATTTAAGCAGCAGCATGTTCTATTTTATGTATTGCCCAGCAAGGATGGGCACATCACCAACAACACTGGTGTGACCAGCAACAATGGCCCAAAAAAAAAAAGCCATGACGGCGTGATATCACCACCACTGACCATTCAAGTAATCCATGTGTCAGCTATGTTACCAAAGGTGGTGTATGTAGGCATATGAAGTATGTCTAAGTATGGTGTGGCTGGCCCCCCAATGGAGAGAAACAAACATCCTACATGTAGTCGTCATAGTGTGTCCTCGGTTAGGAGTGCAAATTGGATAGACACCTAGACCTACATGTATATCTCGATCTGACAAGAATGGAATGGTGCGTGCCAAGTACCACGCACACACACACACATACACCCCAACCTGTACACAATACACCCAGGCAGGCAGCACACGCAAGGTATCTTGGTTGTCCCCTTGGATGATCATCCTTGGCAATTGCTAACTGCCACCTCCGAACTTACAGTTATCAGTGGTATAACTCACTGAGCTACTTCAAAACCATCGTTATCAACCAGTTGTTAGCGGTCAGAACCCTCAGGGACTGCGGGCGGCATTTACAACCGCCACGCGACCCAGGAGTGATGATTCAGCTGCCATTGGTACCAAGCCTCCACTTCTCGCTGAACCTCACCGGGCTCACGATCAGTCAACATCAGCAACAGTCCCCAACGATGGGTAACATGTCAACGATTATCTGGTTGGTGATTAAGCCACCCCTATGACAAATATGTTTCTCAACCAACCCACCATTTTGCTAATAGCAGGGAAAAAAACACGTTCAAAATCATCAGCCAGTCACAGGGTGGATCAATGTCTATAGCCATTCTATCACAGTTTATTGACCATCGATGATCCATCAATTCTGTAACCATCAACCATCACTGGTCCGTTCAACCTGCAACCGGCTGGTACAGTAGAACTCAAACAATTAGAGCAGTAGCCATTATTGTTTCCAAAAATCCCGAATTCCTGATGACTAGATGAACCGAGATGATGACTACATGATGGCTCAAGATAGCTATTTCATGGTTCATGGTGGTTGGCATTGGTCGATAAGAATTGAAAATGGGTTGGTCATGGTTCATGACATTGGCTGTGGGTCAAAATCCTGTACTGTACCCCTGGTTCCCCCATCAGTGGCCATTGTTTTCCCTATAGTTTGTTGGGTATTACCCCCCATTATTGGTTAATATTGACCCGTAGCCACACTGGCTTTGCCGCATCATGATTGCACACTTGGGGTGGCATCAACGACTGCCATGAGAGCAGCTAGGATTGCTGGGGGTCGTTGTCAACAACTTCACCAGTTTGCCTTCAGGCACATGGTGAGGTGTTGGCACAATGGGGCGGCTTCAGAACAAGTATCTGACAAGAAAAGAGTTGCAACAGTTAGACTACTCCTGGTAGCTCCGTAGCTCCCCTTCATAGGGCCATAGGGATATCCCTGGCTCCAACCAGCTCCCTCCCAACCACCAGCCAGCTAAACATAGAACATGGGCCCCCTTACACAGGCTATAGCTGTGAACTTAGTCAACTAGGATGATTTCTGTCAGTTCTAGATGGTGAAGTGGGCAACTAGTGATGGGAGTGATTCACCAACATGTAGGCTTTCAAAGGCCCAACAGTTGTAGGTTTGAATGGATGGATGAACCATCCTCTACCACCGCTCAACCACGTCCCCCCCGTGCAGCTTCTGGCCGCATTCGCGAGCGCCGAGGTCTCAGAGTTTCTGTTGGCCAACGGATCCCAAGCACTGCTGGTGAAGTTGCGAAACCTTTTCCTCGAAAGTGATCCCCCCCCCATGAACCCACGAGATCCCACAGAAATCCCATAGGATCCTACCCCCCCCCATGAACCCACAGGTTTACTAGCCCAGCATCACATCCAGCTCTGCAATGACTGCCCATGTTTGACGCTAAATCACCAGTGGTGGTTTTTCATATATGGCTGGTCAATACCCTGTACCCCTGTGTGCCCCTGGCCCGTCACATCCCATAAACGACCAGTCACATCCAGTCACTAGTCGAACTGCTGGGATATTCACCTATCCGGTCATGACCCATCCCCATATCGACCTGCTCTCCAACAACTACTGTACTGAACGACTGTTTCATCGGTTTCACCAGCGGCCACTTGGAATGGAAGCGGAAGCTGCTCCACAAAATCTTTCGCGGAAGCTACTTGGCAGCTGCGGGAGCTAAGACCAACCCGGTTGCGGTTGATTTTGCGTGTGTCCAACCAATATTGCTTGATATTGCGTGTGGCAAATGTTCATGACTCAAGAAGCCATGAAGCTTTATGGCCCATTTGTCCAAGAAGGTTGATATATATATATATATATATATCTTTTTTTGCCGCTTATATCCATTCATCCAACCACTTGCAGCGTGTTTTTTTCCTTCCCCAAGCTTGGATGAGCCGAGAGGAGTCGCACTCCCAAGGCTTCTTACACCGCGCAGGGGGGCCAACGAGCAGCTCACAGGCTCAAAGTGCTGACTGTTCTCATCGAAATGACTCGGTGGTGGTGTGTTTGACATTGTTTGGCTTGGCACTGATCATATTCCCGATATGTCGGGAAATATTGAGACAATGCCAAGTTGCTGTTTGACTTGATGTGACATTTGTTTTGTCATTGTTTGAAATTGGTCAAAGGGGTGTTCATCATTTGTTATGATCATGGTTCATAACTTGATACTTTGTCATTGTTTTGTCAAATCATCTTGATTTGAATTTGACATGCTTCATAATTTGATGTTCTCAAATTCCCATGCTCTCAACTTGGCACTGATCATGTGCTCTGCTCTTCGCCTTTCTCACTCATCGTCACTGTCGTCGAACCTCGCAAGCACCGAGGCTAGCGATTGCCACGGGCCAACCTTCTACCACCTTTGGCTACTGGTGCTACCTGGGCCCCCACAACTCTGCACACAGTGAGTTCTTTCTCAAAGAGAGGCTCCTAATGATAACCCCATTCCATCCCCCATTCCATCCCCCATACCATCCCAGGCCATCCCATACCCCAAGTTTGCGATTGATCAATGCGACCTTGCATCAGGATGGTTACATGATGGTACTGATGGGTGACTCATGGTGATCCATGAGTACAGCAGTTAAGCACAAGTGCATGGCATTGCATCCCGAGCCCCGGTGGAAGCGAGAAGCTTGATGGAATTCACGCCCTGATCGATTTCGCCACCACCTCTCCAGGATGATCGCTTTTTCTTAGCCATTTCTTTTCGGAAACCTGCGACCAGGGGCACCCCAGCTGTACACAAGGCAGCAGGGTGAAGATCTGATGAACTTGCAGCGTGACGAAGCACGGAGCAAGGTCTGCAAGGCTAAATTTTTCGATGATGAGATTTTGTTGTTAGCTCATCCTTACCCACAAGAACCCAAAACCGGTGGCGTCCCTTTGTTTCCCTATATTGGCCCTATAATTATTAGTATTGAATAATCATGGTCACTCTTGGATAATTAGTGTCACCATGTATGGACAAACCCATATCACCCATCAATCCACCAAAACAGTAGTTGTTTCACTATGGTTGTTGGCTAGTATCATCCTTGTATTCACCATTAATAATGGCTATATAGCCATCACCCATCCAGTATTCCACTCCTGTTCACTGGCCTTTCCCTTTGACCTTCAGCAAGTCTTCCGAGGCTTGGTCTGCCCAACTATCGCCTTTGGAGCCACCGAACTTCTGCTTGGCCAAATGCGTGTTGTCCAACAAACGGGAGTCCTGGGCACTGGTGCGGGGTGCACCTAGGGGATCACCAGTTGAAGGTAGGGAGGCCAGGCTCAGCAGGCTCGGCTCCTTGATCGTTGCTTTCCACTTATCGTCGTCAATGCGTTTGAAAGGCGTGCCCTCCTTCTTCTCTTTCTTTTCTTCCTGCAGGTTGAGCACAAAATGAGCTCAAGCTACCACAGTGGACCTCCCGCAGGGTTGCGGAAGGCGAACCATGATGCGACCACGATCAAACTGATACTAAGTGGGTACTGTGAATCATCGCTGTAGCATTGATCACTAGCCGTCATTGGTTGAGCGTCTCATGGTTGATGATGAAGGATCCAACCACTCCTGATTGACCCCTCTTGTAGCTGCAGAAACCGTAAACCATGCTACCCATTAACCGCTAGTTGTCAACTTATCACTCACTTCTCCTCAGCGGATCGTCCATCATGAAGCATCAACACTAGTCATAAAATATCCATCAAATTCAGCATCAATTAGCCATCAATCAACCATCAATTAACGATCAAATTCAGCATCACTTCAGCCATCAACATCAATCTCAAGCATCACATTCAACCACTGATCATCAATCATCAATCTCAAGCTTCACAACCATCAACTGATCATTCACAACTTGTGGACTTCGTGGGCTTCGTAGGCTGCCCACGGGCTCCTTCTTTTGCTTCTTGGACTTCTTGTTGACGCTGGCCTCGTTCACCTCGGCAGCCTCGTTCACCGCCTCCGTTGCCTCGTTCACCTCGTTCGCTTCAACGGTCTCCGGCGCCGGTGGCTCAACCTGGAGCAGGGCGGCGCATCCAACGGGGAAGGAGCTCTGGCCGATGGATGGCAATCATTTGTGGCAAGCCAAAATCATCTGGGAAGCTATGATACGTCAACTCAACTACAAATCATAACCTATGTTGCTAGAACTTGTCATGCTAAGTTGGTTCAACTATATATATGTATATAACTTGTAATTGCTGTGCAATCTCCCTTAGGTATCTACCATCATAGTGAACACAGATCTATGATCTATGGCGAGCTACGGAACAGATTGTATCTTAGAAAAATGGTAGGAATCAATGTTTGATTCCATGGGCATCTGAAAAAAAACTCCTGATCTTTGGGCATCTATCAAAGATAGCCATCATAGCTAAAACATGCAACAACTCACCATCTGTCTTCATCGATCTTCTAAGAAACAAACACGATCTATGTTTAAATCGCATAATCTATTGCTAAATCTCAAAATTTATGGCGAAAACTCATAGTCTATGGAAAGATCATAGTCGATGGCTAAAAGATCATAATCAGTGGCTAGAAATTCATTATTTATGGCAAAAAACTCATCATGATCCATGATAAAACTCATGTTTTTTCCTCCGCAATCCCTGGGAAAAGCTTGGCGCTGCTCCACCAGAGCACCGGGTAGCCACCAATTCTTCGGAGACACAGGTTTTTAAAAAAACATTTTTGTGGATAACTACCAGGATAACCAGGATTTGTGGCACAAATAACTGGCTTTTTAAAGTAAATCACTCCTTGGCCAGCCATGCTTGCATTCTGGGACTTGGCCCTCAGCAAAAGAGGCCCGGCTGACGGTGAAGCTTCACAAAGCCTTTCGTTGAAAGTGGGGTGATTCCTTCGAAACCATACTTAGCATTGGTGAACAGTTCGATGCAAGTTTTTGCGAATCAGGTTCATTTCGCAATCTCTCAATAGCCCCAGGAACATCCATGAACATCCTATTTCACCAAACTCTCACCAACACCCCATGATTTGGATAAACTTTAAATATTCCATTCAGCTTTTCCTTCACAATGCACCACTTTAGAAACGGGAGACCCACATTTGTTGCTGTCACCAGCTGGTGAGCTGGACTCCGCCGTCACAATCAACGAAAAAACACTTGCTGGATCTTGCTGGGTCGGGGTATCGGTTTACTATGGCATATATAATGCTCAATAACGAGGGCTACCTATATAATGATGCTTTTCATCTTGGCCAATGATGATGGTCAACAATCATGGTATATATATATATTTTTATATTCACAAAATATATAGATATATGGATTTAAATAGAAAAATAAATAAATGAATAAATAAATAAATAAATAAATAAATATATATATATATATATGCCAAGAATTATGCTGAATTCCCTTTCTGTGCATCGAATTCTGCTTAGTTGCTATGTGTCTTTTTCCCAGATTTGGTCACATGGTGGTTTCTTGACCCAGGGGCACCCCAAATCATGCACTACAAGTGGTTCCTAGTCATAAGCCAGCTATTTCTTGGGGCCCCCTATGGCCTGAGAAACCACCAAGCGTCATGGGTCAGTAGTGGTTCATCACTTGGGCACATGTTACACGTCGGCAGGCCGGGGGGATCCCGAGAAATTGGGCCGACGCCCCATGGCACCTGCGGCTTGTCTTCGCGTTTTCGTTTCTTGTTGGGTCTCGCCCTGGGAACGGCTTGGCGAGCGAATGGGTTGGGAGTGACTGATGATTTCTAGTCATAGGGATCCCTCCAGTTGCCATCCTGCATATGAACCATTATTCCATAACAAACTCCACCCACCACTTTGGGGGTTCCCCACATGGCTTGAGAAGCCCTGAACGAATTCGTTCGCTGAAAAGCAAACGACAATGGCACTTCTTCAGCGAAACACATTCGGCAGCTACAACTTGGGTTGTAAAGCCAGTGCCTAGCTATGCGCTGAGCTATGCAAAAGCAATGGCACTTCTTCAGCGAAACACATTCGGCAGCGACAACTTGGGTTGTAAACCCAGTGCCTAGCTATGCGCTGAGCTATGCGCAGCTCCCAAACACACCACAGCACCCCACCACGAGCAGTTCCGCTGAGTCGCACTTCCTCCACGGTTTCCTCCACCGCGACAGTCTCGGTGGCCACGGTTCCAGCGGCATCGAGCCAGGTCTGACACGCTTGGACCAGCTCCAAGGGCTCCAGCGCCTTGGCTTTCTTGGGCTTCACCTGGGCGGAGCGCCAGGGTGCTGGGGCTGTCCGGTGGTGCCATGCCTGGTGGGAAGTGAGTTCCAGCAGTTGTAGTGGTTTTTTCTACGTAGTTTTATAGGGGAAAAACAAGGTAGAACTGCTGGTAGGGCCCCGCCTTGTAGCATCAGGATTCGTACTGAATGATTCATACGGTGTGTGATTCGTTTCTCTGGTTTTCCCGCATTAGTACAATCTTAGTTTCCCTGGTTTTCAATCAGAATTTTACATAAATGATATATACGTATAAACATAATCAAAGCATATTGGTAGCCAATGCCACAGGGGGTAAAACAGCTCACAAAGTAGTTTACATTCCAAGTCAAAGTGGTTAAGAGCTGGTTCATGGCAAATGCTCCCCGGGCGATGGATCCATGTCATGGCAACCACCACTCCTGGTAGCTTCTATCCGAACCACTCGCTCACTAGAAGGATAGCACTGGATACTTCGGGCCCAGCCAGCTCCCTCCCAACAGCCAGATAAACAAATGGAAATCACCAATAGATGGTGAAAACTTTTCCGCATTTCCGGAAGAAACGTGGCAATTTACTAGCTATCCAGGTGACCAAAGAAAAACCGAAAGAATATACTAATTAGCGTAAATCCAACAACAATGCAGGTATAACGAACCAAAGGATGCAAATGACAAATAATTATTTCGGAGATTTGGTTGGGGACACATGGAGAAACAGCAACGGAGAGATGACTAGAAGAGGCTGGTAACAAAATGTAACCAACAAAGGGACCAAGTATGGTTACAACAAGAATGGGGCGATACCAGCCAATACTAGCGATATAGCCATGGTTTGCACAACAGCTGAAACCCAAGAACAGTGGGAGCATAACCGATTTAACACGTTATCCGCGATGAGCATAACTACAATCACAGGATATTACGCTATAGTGAAGCGATCTGTTAGGATATATACCCAAAAAACCAATCATGGATTATGGCTATATCGCCAGAATCATGTGCCATAGGGGGTATTACATTAGCCATTGCACATCCATCAAGAGTAATGGGGATGCAACTCAATCATCAAGGAGATAGCTATTGGCTTCGACCCCTCCGATCCATCCAAAAGATTGCGAAAAACAACACATGTCAATCAAGCCACCAACTACTTGTTGCACCATGGTTGTGGGTCACTACCTCCTTTCATTCACCACTACCAGGCCCTACAAAACCACGAGCCAGAAAACCTCTCAGCAGTTTGGTTCCGCATTGGGGCTGGCGGTTCGGCTCCCTTCAGTTCCCTGCTGGCCAGCAGCCACGGGCACATCTTCCAGGGCAGAAGTCTCCTCGAGTGTTGGGAACTGGTGGCGACCCATGATGGTTGATGGATGGTTCACCTATGATTAACTGCTGCTTGATGTTGGTGGATAGTGATGTGGACGATGGTCAAGTGATAAATTCTCATTCAACTATCAATTAACCCGAATCTGATTTCAATACTATCAATATTTATTAATCACCGCTATATTTGAACCAAGGTTGGATAGTTACCCGAGTGGTTGGCTCCAAAATGGTGATCGTTGCGGCGCCAGGGTGGTGGTTTCAAGGCGCGCGCTGTGCGGCTCCGACTGGGGCTCCCGTTGGGCTCCTTGTCCAAGGCTTTCAGTGTTCGGTTCAGGCCGCTCTCGAGTAAAAAACGTCGCACTGCCGGGTAGATGTCCTGAGGCGGCAGGTGCACGTCGCATGAAGAGAATGAGAAGCACAAACAAATAAAGATATAATAGGAAGGATAGAGATATACGACTATAGAGATTTAAGAGGAAATTAGTACTAATATAGGGAAGAATAGAGAAGAATAGAAGAGAATAAATAATAGAAAAATAAGATATGAGTAGAAGAGAGGAATAGTAAGACAGGAATAGTAACAAGAGAATAGAACAAATAAAAAATAATGACAGAAGAATAGAGCGGAGAAGAATGGAATAACGATAGATGATACAGAATCTATGAAAAGAAAAATACTTTGCAATGTGAGAAGAATAGAGAAGAATAGAGAAAAGAAGAGAAGAATAGAAGAAACAAATCTTAATGAGAACAGGCAAAGGGGCCACGAGGACTCAATGTGGTCGTCAAATGTAGCTGTTCGAATTTCTTAACTTAGAAGGGGCCAAAGAGGTGACTTACATGGTGTACAAGCTCTTTTTCACCACGGTGAATGTAACCAGTTGTGGGGCGCATCAAAGTGTGTGCTTCTGGGCAGCCCAAGCCTGTGAGAACCAAGTAACACATCTGGGGCTCTTCGTATAACTAGCAGGGAGCCAGCTGGTGGTACCCTGGTTCTACCACTTAGACGATAAGTGGATCTGCGGCTCGCCGATCTTTCTCCAATCGCAAGGCTTGGGAGCGTGGGCCCCCAGTGGCTTAAGCTGCTGGATTTGTCAAAAAATCCCAGTAGCTATGTTGGTTGGTTGCTTGGATGGTTGTCCGTGCTAAGGGCTTCATCAGTTGAACAGTTGAAGGGCACTTTTGCCTCGCTTTTGTGATCATCGACGGGTTCTTACTCTTGCATTTTTTTGCCAGGGCTTCCAGGGGTTTCCCCCAATGTTTGAAAACAAGCGAAACAAGCAAGCAAAGCTCTTTGCATTTCTCTTGCTTGGTCTCATATTGGTTGTTGAATGGCTATTGGCTATTGGCTATTGGCTAGTAGCATTCATCAACCTAGATGGTCACTGGAGTGGCTTACGCTAGTTAGCCATCTGGATCAATCATCGACCGGTAAAAGCATTAACCAACAAATGTCCTATAGCTAAATAGTCGTTCATTGGTCAAACACTTTAATAGCTAATTGACCAACATAGTAGCAAAACCAATAGTTAGCTACATAACCCGTCTGGACCTTTATTTGTGATTAATTGCATGCACTAGTCGTTCATTGGTCATGCTCGATGTGGCAAAGAGTCGACGATAATTCAGCATGGCTGTAATGATCAACCAAAAAGCTCCTGGACACACAGAATAACCATACTTGTTGATTGCTCACCGCCTAGATCTGCCTAGCCATGGCTACAGTCATTGCTTACACTCATGGTGATGAGTGGTTAAGTAGCTAGATCCCACTGATCACCGTTCATGTAATTGCCAGTACTTGATGAGTTACATTAATAATGGTGATTAGCGAATCCCATTGCACCGATTAGTTAAGAACCGATTAGTTAAGAAATTAGTAAGATAATTACTTGATATACTTCATTATTTAGTCAGTTTATTGGTTAAAGAATGAAGTAAGTTCTTGGTTTGTCATTCCAACTGGTGATTCTTCAACTATTGATGAATCACCATTCTTGATTAGTTCCACTACTGGTCTATTCTGAGAAACTGTGGTAGAACTCTCACTCTATAACTTTCAGAAATTCTCGGATAACCATCATCATCCCTAAAAAAATGCTCAAATTCAAGCAGGGGCCTGGGAACAGCCACAACCAATCATGCTGATTCCAACTGTTTGGTACTTTGTCAATGCCAACCCTGGATTAATGAACCAACGATTTTGTTTTTTTTTGCTGGGGCATCACTATGGGTTCGCCCTACCAACGGTTATAAGCCAAATTAAGCACGTTTAACAACTGTAAACCAATGGAATTCATATGAATTCTTGAACCATTCACCATTGCGTCATCGTCTTGCCGTGCTTCGGATGGATTCAGCTTCATGGCAAGGCGGAAATGGCGCAGCTGCCGTTGGTGCTTGGGCCGATGGCTGCGCAACGGCGGGACGGGTTGGAAAAGGCTTGGGTTCATAGTGCTTCATCATCATCATCATCATCATCATCATCATCATCATCATCATCATCATCATCAATATCAATAACCATCACATTCCCTACCATTAGGAGGTTAAACCCTATAGTCAAACATTAAGTAACACAATCTTCCATCATCCATCGCTTGGGTCACCCTTGAAGTTGGAAAGTTGCTTTTTTTTGGATGAATTCATCAGCTGAAAACTGCGGAACTCCCGGAACCCTCCCGAAAAGTATCGGTAGCCAACTCCTGCTAAAGGGATCTGTGGTGACAAATGTTAGTTATCATTGCGGATTTGATCTTGAATTCTGCGCGATAGGCGATAGTCTACATGCTGATCTCCTAGAGACGGCCATGGAGAGGGAGAGAGTTTAGATGTCAGTGTTTTAAGGATATGAACTGTAAACTATGTTATTGTCATAGCGGAAATAAAATACTTGAGACAGGTACGCCTCATGATAGTCTTCTCTATAGACAAGAGTTATCAAATGATATGAATCAATCTCAGCCATTGCATAGCAATCTAAGTGGCCACCATTAAGCACATTCACTATCCACCAACATGGGCAAACACCGACCATGATGAGCCATTCACAACTACTACGAACAATTTGGAGCCCGTATGAACCCAGCATGAACTTTGCTCCTCCCATGGTTCGCCAAACAAGTGGCGGTAGAGCTTTCCTATGGTTTCCCACTAAACCATTGGCCATGGCATCCCCTACAGCCCAAGTCGTCTTCGATGACACGAAAAAAACCACCTGGGAAAGACCAGGGAAGGATCCCCTCCATAGGGTGCTTGTCACGGAGGCTTGCAACGACCTGCTCCAAGCCCTTGCAATGACCTCGTTGCGCGGCCGAGAAACATCTTCGACGCTGCTTCCTGGTCTCAGCCACTTCGGATCAAAGTTCCCCTGCAGGTTGGCCACTCGACCTAGGCACAGCGATGGCCTCCATGGAAGGTGATGTGGCTAATCCCCCCGCCGCTGATGAACGTTGATGGCCGTTGGTACCCAGCACTCTACCGTCACTTAGCCAACGTTGATCATCAATCAGCCATTGTTGATCCTGACTTATTGACGATCAACCGTTCTTACCATTATGAACCATCAATAACTGGCCATTGACCATCAACCAGGCCTCATTTTGAGCAGCTATAACACTTTTACTGTTTCTCCACGGGCAAATTCATCTCAATCACAAGAACGGCAGCCTCATGTAAGCATGAAAAATGCGTCCCAATTGGAGATATACATACATATACATCTATATATGTCTATGTATGTTATCGCCCCGGAAACTGGCAACTATGGAAATATATCATATCTACGTTTACAGTATATAGAATTGATGAACATGACTCTAATATGTCAAGTTTGTGTGAGGATCTCATCGATGGATAATCCTGGACAAATCCAGCTTGTTGGAACTGCTATCTCTATTGATCGGAAAATCATTCAATCAATAAATAACCAAATTTCACCAAATCGTTGATACCCGTTGTCAACTGTCAACCGCAGGTGACATTTCCCATTATCGTATATCATTGTTACATCACCATCGAGGGATCATGACCAGCCATCATTGATCATCATCGTCATCCTCAACGTCATCATTCTCATCAGTAACCATGACCTTCCCTAGTAGTAGTAGGCTATGCCCTATAATTCACCATTGCCTAACCATCAACCATGATTAACCACGATCACCCATCATCACGTCGCGCGCGCGCGCGCCTGTTGCCGCGGCTTGCAGGGACTTCGCAGCGTCAGCCAAGTCCGTGTCACAGTCGGCCGTGACCACGTCGTAACCGGCCTGGACTCGGTCCGGTAGAGGGGCGAAGCTGGTTATGAGTGCTTGGTGCTGGTGAATTCATGGGCGGGAAATTGATGGTTAATAAAGGTTGTTTGATGGTTAATAGCGGTGAATTTATGGGAAATTGATGGTTAATCTATGATTAGCTGATCAATCTCTGCTTATGAATAAAGGCTGATGGATGTTGACGGTCAATCTATGATTAATGTAGTGGTTGATGGTTAATAATTGTGAAGTGATGGTTGGCTGCTGGGTAAGTGACTACTGGTTCATGACAGTTGATTATAGTTGACGATGGTGAAGTGATGGTTAGTTAATGATTGATTCTGGTTGTTGAAAATGATGATGGCTTATATCGTTCAATAATAGCTTGTTAGAAGCTGGTTCTTGATATTATGGTTCATACTGCTAGTTCCGTACTAATGGCTTTAAGAACGGTGTTCCCATCAAACACCTGAACTGCTATTGATCCAGCTTATTAGCAACCGATTGAATGATCAATTGATCAATTGCTCATCAATCACCTGAACATCTGGATAACCAAATAACAATCTGCAAGCAGTCATTGTTCCAACTTGCTGTCCAGGAATGCCACAAATCCAAAATATAGCTGGAGATTTCTCTTTATTGACTGGCTTGCAAGTCTTCACAAATCGCCAGTTGTTTGTATTTGTGGTGATGTTGCCCAGCCATAGTACATAATCTGTTTATGGCACTCTAATCGTACGATTCATAGTATCGCATCTTTATGGTTTGTTGACGCGTACCCACCATGGTTTCAGTACAGAAACCACTCACTGCAAACCAACTGCTTCGAATTATAAGCATCCCTAAACGATGCTTCATAACCAGCATCACAAGGCCATGAACAGTATTGCACCGATACTGGCCATCACTAAACCCCACCAGCAAAAAGAACTTCAACGAACACACAACACCACCAAATATGCCAATTACACAACCAACATGAATCACCCACCAAAGTAATACATAGGTAAACGCCAATGAGCAAAGATAATCAAACATGAGAACCCATGGGGAAACCCCCTAGCTAAGAACTAGCAAGCTTTCAATAGGTATATCAGGGTATCTCCATTGACTGGGGCACCGATTGGAAACGTTTGGATTGCGGAAATGGCAGTGCTGTGGCGCATTTATACTGATATGTTATTGTCCTTGGTTGCTTGTTCCTCATTATGTGGCCTCCCTGATCATCATCACCACAAAGCACGATTGTCGTCTATGCTGTGTGCTTTGTCTAATCTCCTGATCATTAGTGATAGTTGTTTTTTCAAAGCTGACCGTAGCCATAGTTGACAAACATTCTTCTATGGCCATTCTTCTAACTCACCAACTCATTCCACGCCGTTCTTCGATATGTCTCCCGCGATCGAAAACAACGATGGACTGGTTTGACCATTTGTTTTGGCGGAAAAAATCTTCAACCCATGAATCTGCAGAACTATCATGGCATATCATGGCATAGCCAGTGCTATTATGGCATAACTCGGCATATCTTGGTGCTGCCTATCCGATCTCGTCCGCCATCCCCAGCCTCTTGGAGAGCTGGTAGAGCATAGCAGGCCCCTCGTGGAAACACCATGAGTGGCACCTGTGGCAGAGCACCGCTCCAGGGTTGGAACTCTCAATGCTGGGAGCATAGGAGAACCGCCGCAGGAATATCACTTGACAGTCTCAACAACTTGGAGGATTCTCACTAATTCATCGATATGATTGGAATTAGATCTTCATTGGGAGTTGTGTTTCGGTCATGAACATCCAACCATGGGAATATCAAAACTAGGCATAGCCAGCAACAATAACCATTACATGCAGCGAAAACAACCAGAGATCACAAAAAAAGCACAGGGGGTACCAACAAAACTTGGATACCAAACATGGATGCTTCTCAAAAATAGAGAAGCCCCAAATCATCCTCTATATTAATCGCTTCAAAAGAATAATAATCCAACCAATTTTGGGGCTCCCTATCGCTTGAGAAACCACCAGCTGGTTAACCATTTGAGCCATCAACCAGGGCCATTCTCTCCCTGCAGCAATCACGACGATTGGTATATCCTGAAAGGCTTTTTGAGGCATGAGCACCTCAGGGGATGTTACGAGTAGCTTGCACCTGCTGGATCCCATCCCACAGGGGAGACTTCTTGAAGGATCATCCCCGTTTGTAAGTGGTTCTTATGTTTATTAAGCCCCTCAAGTCCGGACCACGAAACTTCGTGGGGTATACCTCCCTGGCTTACGTTCACCACCTACTGACCGCTTACTACCCCAGTGAGTGGGTATAACTAGGCACCACGTAACGGTTTGTCGCTACTAACCATGGTCACTGTGGTCACTCACTGGGATGATCCTCCCCTGCTGCCTCCGGATGTCGTTCCTTCAGAGCGCTGGCGATCCGAGCCATGGCCGGGACGGCGAAGGTCTCCAGATTGGCCTCGAGCGTGTGACCGTCTCACAGCAGGTCCCCATGCTAGTCATGGAGCTGATGTCCGTCATGGAGCGGGACCCCAGGGTAGCTTTGATTCATGGCTTGCGGATGATTTTTTGTGCTTCCAACGGCTTGCCCCGGCAATTTTTGTGGCTGAGTGGCGGGAAAAACCATGCGGATGATGGTTCATATAATGATTTATGATGCTTCGTCTGGCGTGAATCTAGTGAAGAACGGTCAAGATCAGTTCATCATGAACAATGATGCTCAATAAGAAGTACCCGGACACAGCTTCGTGGTGCTCCGAAATGCACCTGGGTGACACACCTAGCTGGAAATCACTGGGACAAGCAGTCGGTTTCTGGTCAATCGCTGGGTTTGAAGTAATTTCTCCATACCAATGGGAGATCCATCTGATTCCAAATGACTGCATAAGCTGCCCGCAATCTCACAAGAGCTGGCTTTTTACCCAACATGTCGGTGATTTCTGTGATTTTTCCGGACTTTGCAGGAGTAGTCAATCATCTCATTCCGGGTCACCGATCAAATGCATCGCTGGTGTGAAGCTTTCATGATTGTTGCCGGCATATCAATTCTCTCTCCTGATTTCTGCTGGTTAAATGTCCCTACAACTGGGTGTTTCTCACAAGTGGGGGCCCCAAAAATCATCCTCACCACTGAAAAGAATCAACCATCAATAACCTTGGGCTCCCCAAGTCCTGGCTTGGTCAACCACCACTTTGTTAACCACCACTTGGTTGACCATTCACAAACCATTCAAAAAAACATGAGCAACAATTCAAAAACCATTGCCAAACCGTGAAAAACCCTTCGCAACCATCAAAAAACCATCAACAAACCATCAAAAACAACAAAAGCCATTAACATCCATTAACCATTAATCACTTCAATCCCACTCAATCCCAACCATTAACCAAACCCCAAGGCCACTTCAATCCCAGGGAGCCATCACCTGCTGTCGTGTCGTTGCTCCCCGGAGCTCTCCACCGAGGCACAGGACTGATGTGCTCCCCCATGGCCTCGAAGACCTGCAGCACCTGGCAGCCGTTCACCGCCTGCGCGGAGAGGTACTCGATGATCACCTCCCGCCGCGCCACGGGGCGTGGGGCATGCGCCATGCGCCATGCGGGGCGTCAGGCGTCAGCCAAGGATCCCAACCGCCATCCAGGGGTGACCCAGGTATCACCAGCTGGTTGGATGCTCGCACCTTCAAACCAGAAAGGGTTGCTCACAAATGAATACAAATGATGGGCTTAACAATTTTTGAAGGCGGGTTCAGAAGCAACACTGCAACAATGATCAGTTAGTGGCAATGGACAATCCGCAATCCATGGCGTCAAGCAACAATCGCACTTGAAGTTGCTCTAGCTAAGTTATGGATAGTTATGGTTGATATCTTGTTCGTTGAAGCAAGTCTTGTTGCTGACATCCAAGGATGGGTCAAGGTTCCAACGAGGATGGAAACCTGTTTGAAACCACCGCGCGGTCATGCTCAATTCCTTTCTGCAAGGCAAAGTCGAGCAGTGGCTCTCTACTACAAGCCGCGCCCAGCTGCAAGTTGAAGTTGACTTCCTAACTAGAACCAATATTAGGTGAATAAACTTCTAGTGGTCAATAGTTACTTCGTTGGTTAGGTTACTCTTCAACCAATTTATTTAGGTGAAGTTTACTTCGTTGGTTGCGAGTGGTGAATACTTATTGGTGACTATTCGGAATTCTTAGGAGTGTTTCATATCCTTGGCCATCGAAACAACATGGATAACTAAGTACTATTACCAACCACCATCATTACGCCTTCTCATCAATTCTTCTCATGTCATTTCTATAATTGACCACCATCATCATGAACCATTTCGGTGCACCATTGTCATCATTCCGTAGAAGTAGCTGTAATTCACCACTTTTGTTGGCCAATATTGTTTCATAACAGTTTTTAAACCAAAACATGATTCATCATGATTCTTGTCGCCAATTGCGAACGATCGTAAACCATTACTACCCGCATTTTGTTTGGATTTGAACATGTGAAACAAAACAGGATCGTTGATAATTGATTAATAGTGTTAGATCCACATCAGATCCACATCATTGATACTCGTATATCAAGTGAAAGATCCACATCAATAAACCACCACACTTTTGATGACAAATCACCGATTATGCTAAGCCAAGCGAGCCAAGCCTCTTCCCATAAGAATTCCCACATCCCCACGGCCTCACTCAGGAGTGACATGAGTTCTTTCGATGCTTCCGGGTGCTCCTTCAGCCACAGTTCGCCCGCATCCGTCCTCGCCGAAGGGCAACAACTTCGCAGCTGCCATCCACCTGAAGGTATGCCCATCTCTACCATTTGGTTAGACCCTGGTAGGTCCACCTAGCTCCCCCTTTAAAAGGGCTATACCCTGGGATACCCTCGCCTTGCTCCCAGCCGGTACACCCTCAGTTCTGCAAATCCCAAGCTGCACTCACTTTTTTCCTTGCGAAGCAGCTGTTCTGCTTGACGTAACTTGCGAAAGGTGCCAACGGCCAACCATTAGATTTTCAGGGAGTTCAAGCTGCCACTGGCTAACTCCTCCACTTGGGGCTCCTCAGCAACGTGTGCGTCTGCACGTGAAGCTTGCAAGTGATGTCAACTTGACTTGATGAGACTTGTGAGAAATGGGATGCGATTTGTTTATAGATTGGAGGTTTGAAAGGAGGTTTTTTTTTCTCATAAGTGTTTTCAAAAGGTTCTAGATGTACAAAAGCAGAATCACCATGGAGCTGGCACACAACTTCGCCAACGTATTGATGACTCAAGAATCTAATGGGATCATGGCAATCCGAACGGCTGGTGAAGCAGTGACTTTCAATCGTGAACTTCCATCCAGCTATTCTTCAGGGGTATAGCAGGGATAGCTGAGCTAAGACATGGGCGTATCCAGGGCCACGGGGTATGTGAGATGGGGTGAGCTATTTCTCAAGTTCAACTCCCAACAACTTCTGGTAGGTTGTACTTCAAGTACTCCCTCTCTCCAGCGCCATCACTCCAAGTCTCTCTGTGAGAGAAGCGCGAAAACATTGGAATACTGAACCCAACGATTTCTGGCGGCTTGTAAGGCAATGGTGGCACTTCATGTGGAGCCACGCCATCCGACCTCCCTTGCCCTCCCTTGCGCTGCCCAGGGTCCTCCTCCAAGATGTCGATAGGTTTGGTTTGACGTGAGGCGGTCGGCAAACGGCCCGCCATGGATCCGGGGCGCGGTGGAAACTCCCGAGAGACCACGTAGGAACTGCCGGGGCGCGAGTACTCCTGAGACCGCGGATGGCGGCCCGGCATCATGGAGCGCCGTGAGCTGCAAAAAACCCATGGAGAACCCATGATTTCGAGGCAAACTGATGGGTAGGCATGATTGGACAAACCTCTGCCAATAGTTCATGATGGGTATATATAAATGCAAATATGGGCATATATCTATATGTGTAAATCTATCTATATCTATTTCTGAATCGATATCTAAAAAAATATATATCTATCAATCTATCACTCAATCAATCTATCAATCTAACTATATATATGAGAAAAACCACCATTAGTCCGGGTCAGCTCAACAACAAATCAGCCACCGTGATCACCATAGCCATCCTCCTCTGACAGCTACTGAATTCCGACAAGATTCAGACACCACGCCACGTCTTGTGGGCCCCTCCAGAGCTTCTCTCTCAAGCTGCCTCTCGAGTGTTGAGCTTGCTTTTCCTGAACGCAAGCCAGCAGATTAGACATCTGTCAACCATCAATGGCCAGCAAGAGCGTGTAGAGTTGTTTGTAAACAGTCTGATGCCAACCCCGTATTAATGCCAACCCCTGGTTGATTAATAGGGGGTATCCCGAAAAGCCAACTGGTTTCCCATTACCATGCTACCCCCAAATGTCTTCATTTGCAATGGTAATCGGCTACAAGCAGTTCAATGCCGCGTAGCCACTGTTGGTTCTGCTAATCGATTCATCCCACTGAGTATCAGAATCCCCAACATTCCCCGGCAAAGCCGCTCCTAGCATCGCTGTTGCACAATTTTCAGGGCTTTGATATCACATGCTTGTCATGGTCCAGCCGCATGAATAGTTGTACTAACAGTCCTCGGCGGAATCACTACCAAACCATCGTTAGTCGGAAATCAATCCCCCCGTCCAATACTTATCGAAGCATCATTAGCCAACAACTGACCATCATAAATCATGATTTTCAAATCATCAAGTCACTACCGTCAACGATCAATCCACTAGATTAAGCATCATCTTCCACCATTAAGCATCAATGAACCGTCAGCCATCACTTCACCACCATCGCTTGACCTTCGGCATAGCTCAACCATCAGCGCGCCAAGCAACTCAGCACGCCTTTCTGAATGAGATCTGACTTGACCTCACCAGCCACCCGTTGGCAGGCTGGTATGGTTGATGATGGTTCAATGGGGGTGAGTTGATGTTCTAATGGTGCTTCATTGATGGTTCACGATTCTTGATGATGATCAATGGTGGTAATTGATGCTTGATGATGCTAGTACTGGCCAACAATTCAGCAATGATTAGATACTTTTCAAAAGTGGCTGTTGACCCTTAATTTGTTGCTAGTAATCACTACAGTAATTGATGATGGTCAATGATGGCCGTTGATGTGTCCGCCAAATGCTCCGAACTGATTACATTCATCTTGGTGAACTCGGGGTGGGTTAGTGCGCCTACCCTGGCTTCCAACCGTGCACTGCACACCACGAGGGGCACCCAGCTGCCCCATGTGTTCGTAAACGCGCACCTGTCTTTGGCAGCCTTTTGCTGCGAACAAGGGCCAAACGGCTTCCGACACCGAGGCGTAATCGCAAGGAGTGATGCCTGGTGCCAGCGCCAGCGCTAGGTTTGAGACGATGCTTCAGCCAGCGTTTCTTGCTATCAATTCACCGCTCTTAGCCATCAATGGACCACAAGAAACATTGCATCATTCTGAACCTAAGCTTCACTCAAACATCGACTGCCAACATCATTTTCACCAGGTATTGAACGTTGTTGTTGGTCACATCTACTGATTGATCTTTGTCAAGGGCCGCGGGACAGCACTAACTAGCAAGAACTGTCGTCGGACATTCGTGGCCACCATCAATCACAGCCATTGTCATCAAGATTGTTCACTTCGTGGCTTTTAGATCCCTTGCTAAAAGTTTAACCTTTAGTGGCTATATGGTAAGTCAATCATGTCCCAAAAAGGCTAAAAACCGAGGGTAGTAGCTGTAAGCCACCCGGTTCACCAACATCAATTACTTGGATGTGCAGCTGGGGGTAGTTCACCATGGTTAGTTACGCCCTATCAGGTAGCTGAACTCACCTCTAGGCACCATGATTGGGGTGCACATGGAAGATCATGGAAGTATACTACTTCCATCAGCCATGATCATCAATCATCAGCCATTCTATCAACATGGTCAACCAAAACCTGCAATCATTGAACATCCCTTGATCCATTATCACTGATTCGTCAGCAAACACCACCAGAACCCGGAACCAGGGGAAAGGAATTCGTGGCCAAAACTTCACAGCCCAGGTACCTTCCTTGTCTTTCGCCAGCGGGTCAGCGTGTCTGTCCAGGAGCAGCATGCAGGCCTTCCCCTCCTCTTGCAAAGCTGCTGCATGGAGCGGCGTCCACTGCGGACCATTTTCGTTTTGCAAGGCTGGAGATGCCATTGAGTCCAACAAAGTCTTCAAAATGTTCACCTGAGATCCGTTTCCGAATGGCAAATCACCAACTATTTACGCCTAAACTGAGGGTGGTTGATAAATAAATGAACAAATAAACACATAAATAAATACATGAATAAATACATACATAAATACATATGAAAATATATAGTACATTATGTAATATGGATCCAATACTTCCATCCACTTCCTACTTTGAGGCTGGCTTGGACAAGCAGTGTAACCCAGTCACTATGATTTCAGCGGTCAAAGGATGAAATCAACAAAAAGTGATTCTCACTTTCACGGTCATGTCAGGAACGCTCGCCACAAGAGCTGGCAAAATTTACGGTGGGGGGGACACTCCATACGAAGGCAAAAGGAAAGAAACAAAGAAAAAAAACCAATTCAATGGAAATGAGGCAGAAAAAAATGAACAACAACCAGACCTGCCCAACACAACCATTCGCGGTCCCTTGGGTGAGGAACTCCAACAGATCCATGTTTGAGATCGCCCCACCTGGATGTCCCCCCTCAATGCCACTGGTTCCATCGCTCACCCGCTGCGGTTTTTGGGGGTCAACCCCCATCTTTCCCATGGCATCCCATGGCATATCCCATGGCTTCCAACCCAGCCCTGCGCCCAGCAGCCCTGCACCCAGCAGCCTATGGCATCACCCAGTGACGTGTCCCCACATCGCAGCGGCGCAGAGTGGTGACGTGCCATCGAGGCCCAACTCGTTGACGCTGCCGGGATCCGCTTCGATGACGCGGGCGACGCCGTTGGCATCGCCGCAGGCAGCGAAGGAGGTCAGCATCAGAGCGCGCGAGTCATCGACCGAGGGCTGCGGCCACATGGGGCTAAACTGAGCCGTGAGAAATGGCCATGCAATCATGGTGGGGAGCTACCCATTTTTTGGCTCGGTAGCTGATATTTCAATAATTAGCCTATTGAATGGTCTGAATGATGCGACTTTTTATCATGATAAATGAGTGGCTAATGAGCGATCGATAAGGTCAATGACCGATCAAAGGTCACGAATTGGTTGATTGCTGGTTTGACAATGGTCAATTTCAATAGTTGACAATGGTTATACACAAATTTATCATTTACTATGATCAAAAGTCATTAGCCAATCATTTATACACAACAATCAAGTCTGGTTGGTGGTTTCAACCCCTATGAAAGTCCACGAATCATGCGGCACGGTGGCTTGTTCCGGCCAGCCGCGTCTGCTCGTCCTCCTCTTCGATGAGCCGCCCACCTCACGGTGGGATGAACGGATGGGTCAGCACTAGATGGCTGTGGGTTCACCCGGCTAGTCCCCCTGGTTCCCCCATCATTAACCAGGCTGTTTTCCCATTACTATTGTTGGTCATTATCCCCTATTATTGGTAGGTTTGACTCATAGCCTGATTTCTGTAGCTACTGATGGTTTCCTAGGCACACCTGGGATAACAACAAGGAAAACAATACTTGATACAGAGTGGTACCCCTCTGGTCCGATTCGTTGGTTTATAACCCACCATGCAGGATAGGTTCATCTTCCCAACGTGGTAGCCTAGTTCTCACCCACTTTGAGCTGACGATGATCCCTTGTAACCACCTGATTCATCAACTCGAACTGGTACTCGAACTATCAGAAACCTAAACTCAGTGGACTATCAGTTACCTAAACTATCAGAAACTTAAAAACGATCAGTAAGCTAACCTCAGTGAAGCCAAGCCCTGGGGAGGTGCCACTACCTCGCAGGGTGCCCACCAGGCTCCCCGGCCATGTAGAAAAAGAGCGTCCAGGGTGCAGCGCTGAAACCGATCAGCGGCACGTGGCCGAAGCCTTCCTCAGACCTCGCCGAAGAAATCAGAAACGAAGGTTGCGTGGCTTCATGAAGTAATTTGTTAAGCTTAGTTGATAGTTGTAATTACTTAGGCTTATTTCATAGCTAATGATAGCTTTCAATGAGGTAATTAGTTGAGTAACTAAGCTTAACTCATTACTTAGTAAGTTTAATGAAGCTTAATTGATAGCTTCCTAGGGGTTCTAGTGATTTAAGCTTAATGGTGAATTAATACTAGTGATTATCTAGTTCTTTTGCGAGGGCTTCTCAAAGGATTTGCCCAATAGTAGTAATAGTAATAGTGATTAGCTTAGTAAGATAGGCTCATCATTGATGATAAATAGCAGTAGAATCATTGATCATAGTAGTAATTAATAGTAGAACTCATAGTTCAATTAAGCTAAGTATCAATGGTAATGCTTAGCTTATTGATAAGGAAGTAATTTAGCTACATTAAGCTTATTGAAGCTAGTTCTTGGTAGTAGCAATTTTGATAAAACTAATCACATATGTATATATATAATATATATATATATTTCGTAAGTTAACAAATAGATGAGTCATGAATAATGGGAGATAGGTTTACAACGAATAATAGTAATAGAAACAAATGAACAAACTAAGGACATACATGACTTGTAGTTGCACCTGGTGAGTTCAGTAAAGATAAGCATTTCTGGTTGGTAGTCAACCACAGGTCATTACATGGTTAATAGATGAAATAGTAATGCATATAATCATTTTGAGCACATTACATATCATCATCATGCTTAATCATGGAAATGGCGGGGCAATCACCAAACAAATCATTTCTTAATTAGGTAACCCTAAACCCTATACCCTACACCCCAATCACCTAATCATGGGTATAGCAAGTAAATAAACAAGAAAGGCGGTCTTTTTATTCCATGACTATTCCTGATAATTGAATTTTCCTATTTACTCTGGTAATCAGTGGATCTTCAGCTAATAATGGCAATGCTAACAGGGTATCCGTGGGTAAATGACAGGTAGCAGTGTGCCAATTAGTAAGGACTCAATCAAAGGCATTTTTAGGTCTCCAGTAGCCTGAACACTTGCACACCCCTGAGAACAACCCAGGCTGCTTCCCCATAAAATGGATGAGGAGGATTTTCCCTACCAATCGTAGCATATCATCACTATGATCCACGAGCAGGGGTTCCCCAATAATTAGTATACTGACCAGTAACAGCTTTTGCACAAATCATGTAAATGATATCTAATGTTTGATGTTGTAAAACTATTTGAAGAACTAGCTTCCAAACCAGCATTTTGTTAGAACCCTGGCCATTTAAAGGGCGGCCCGCACAGGGTCGCCCCGGCTCCTGGCCTCGCTCCCTCCCAACCAGCCATGCTCAACACCCAGCTCTGCGGTTGGCACATCGTCTGTCGAATCAGTCGAACTGCTTCAAGAACATGTGCCTGCGGCAGAACGCGGCGTCTCCCAGTGGAACCCCTGGACCTGGGGTTGGACGGCGGGTGGTTGGATCCCAACCGGTTTTTTTCAACGAAAACGAGCCACCAGCAAAGTGAGTCAAGAATTGCAACTCACCCAAGTCTTCCCTCGATTAACGAGCGAATTTTCCAACGGGCAACTGATCCAGGTTCCTCACCCAACAGGGGAACTGGTGGAGCCCTCCCGCTCCCCAGCTCACCAAGCGTTGCTCCACGAAGTCTGCCCCAGTGAAGGCTTCCAAGCGCTTCATATCTTCGGGCGACTCCAAGGGTCTGGGCACCAGGATGCCTGGCGCAGCTGACAGGGGTGGATATGGCTCGTTTGCCGATGAAGAACCCATGGAAGTTGATGATTTTTTTGTGAAATCATCAGCTTGGGCTTATCAATCCTTGGAAAAACGGAAGGGTACTAGATGCTACTAGCCATTTTGTTTGATTAATCGTGAATTAATATCCATGCTGTATGGCTCAATCAATGTGACTCATCGATGATGATCTAATCGTTGTCAATCGTTCATGCTGATGATTGAGTCGTCAATGATAAGGAACGGCAACGCCATGATGAATGTCTCATGACAATGGCCAATCGTGCAGTACCTATGGATTGTTAATGATTCAGCCATTCGAATCGCCATTTGTCAATGGCAATGAAACCACCAGAAACCCACGATCTCTGAAGCACGAATTAGCAAGTCAAATTGGGTCGACGATGGCGAAGCGTGGGGATCACCCTGGGTTCACCAATGCTTGTACCAACCATCCTCAATAAGGGACTGCCCCGCCGTGGATCGCAGCTAGGTATCCTAGCCATTGCTGTAAAGCCAAGGATCACAGGGGTTGCACAGCTACAGCTGGTACTTATGGCTTAAAGATCATGCAAATCTCTGGCGCCTAGCTGGAAATTCCAACATTGATCTGTTGATCATCTGGATTCTCAAGCTAGTTGGCTGTGGGTCAAAACCCCGTACCCCTGGTTCCCCCATCATTAACCATTGTTTCCCTTATAGTTTTGTTGTTCATGATCCCCTAGTATTGGTTGGTTAATATTGACCCATAGCTAGTTACTCCTGTCAGTTCACGAAGGGGTCAAGATAGTCTGTTCTCAGCAACCTTGGTAGAATTCGAACTTTTAGCAGTTTCACACTCTACCTACCTGTCAGCGTTAAGGTTCAGGGACATCATGAAATGTCAGGAGGCACTGCCATTGTTAAACCACTATTTCACTGTTCTGAGCCATCATTACAGTAACAAGCTTTCATGAACCATCATTGACCATCACCATTTCACACCATCGTTAACGACCTCCAGTTTCCCTTCGGTTCCCTTCATGCCACACCTTTTCCGCCAGGCATTTCCTTGGCCCGACGGGCCCAGGAGGCAGGGTGTAGGCCAAGCAAAAACGTTCGGTGCTATGGGTTTCGCCGCCAAGGGGCCAGGTGGTCAGGGAGGGAAGCCATCGGTCATACCTCCTAACACCTTCTACCAGTGCAAGGGCTGCCAGTGTTAAAAGCAAGTCTGATCACCCAGAACTGGGTCTTAGGGCTCGTCCTCTTGAAATGAGAATCTTTCTGCGTTGAAGCTGTTGCTTGTCCATAGGATTTCTGGATAAGCAGGATTTCTGGGGTATTAAACTTGCCTCATGGAAAGAACCAGCTCATGCATCGCCTACCTCCAGCTGGTGGCATGGGCCAACCTATCCGCTCGAGTTTTTTTGCCCAGGATCCACGTCAATCCCTAAGGCTTCCGCAACCACCAGAATGTCCGAAAACAGAATGGCGGCATCTACACCATACCGCCGCAGGGGCTGCATGGTAACTTCCTTGGCGCCACATGGGCACAACATGGCACAACAAAGCGCATGAGTCATTGGATAACTTGATGGTTGAAAAATGACCAGTTAGAAACTATGGTCATCGCAATTCTTTCTGCTGGGGTTGGGACACTTGTCATGATTATCAACGATGAACTTTGGGTTTCCTTTGGCGAGCTTTCTGCCAGAATTTTAAAGCATCAACTGCATTAACAATTTCCACATTTCCGCCAGAAGTACGACCAAGTTCCCACTGCGACAACTTCAACAGCTTGAGGCTCGCACCGCGACATCCTTTGGATCCTGCAGAAGTTCTAAAAAATTCTTCCCGCCTCAGAAGTGCTGGGCAACCCTTCCCCTGCTCTGCGGCTGCAGCTGCATCCCAAAACAACGAACTTCCAAGAATGTACAGAGGGAACAGCAACATGAGGAAGTTCCATGCTAGGGAAAAACCCTCAAGGTTAAAAGCAGCAGGGGGCCAAATTCTCATCCAACTAGGAATTCCAGAACCTGATTGTAAAGTGCTGCATTTTTGTGGTGGTTGGCCCAGATTTACAGGTGCTTATCTTTGGCACATGCACCCATTGGTTTCATCCTGGCAGTTGTATTCACTAGGATTCTCGCATGTTGCGACTGCTTCTAGGCCTCCTCTCCCTGCATTGGCGAGGCTGACAACTCCCAGTGTCTCCATCAGAATTTGAGAACTTCAGGGCTTGATCAGTCGCACCAGCTGAACATCATCATTTGTTCAGCTGAACCACTGGTAACCTACTGCACTCATAGGTGTACTTCGCGCACTTCGGCGTACCCCGGTAAATCGCCAATGGAAT
Source organism: Symbiodinium kawagutii (assembly GCA_009767595.1). NCBI lineage: Eukaryota > Dinophyceae > Suessiales > Symbiodiniaceae > Symbiodinium > Symbiodinium kawagutii. Next base: position 399,219 of record VSDK01018433.1, on the reverse strand, counting down.
GTATCACCAAGCCGGACATCTTGCAGGGGCGTCCACAAGTTCAAACTTTGGCTTTGCTGCATGTACTTTGATGATGGGTCATTGTGATCACTAAATGATGGTTTCTCAAAATAGGGGACCCCACAGATCATCCAATTTTGACAGTTTCAAAATATTTCATGGTAACAAACAAAGCCATCCTTTGGGTTCCCTCTTCGAAAAATCCCCAAAGATTGCCACTCGAAATCAATCCGAAACCAGAACTCAGGAGCACAGCACATCTGCACTGCGCCCCGGCATCGCCACCATGGGACCGCCACCTGCGGTTAGACCCTGCAGGGGTGCAACCAAGGCGCGGGTGGCTTTGTACTCGTTGTACTCTGGGAGATGACGCCCGGCTTGGCGGAAGAGCCACACGGGCACCTGGAAGGATCAGTTGGGTGCCGATGGCTTGAGTATGGGTGTGTCTTCAACTGGTGGGTTTATATGCTTTTATAATGGATCACAGTTTATAATGGATTATATGGCGGTTTAGATGCTTTCATAATGGATTGTATGGTGGTTTTATATGCTTTTATAATGGATTGTATGGTGGTTTTATATGCTTCTATAAGGGATTATAGTGGTAGAGGGAAAGAACCAACAATAAGACCGATATGGTGGTTTCTCAAGCCATGGGGGGCCCAAAACATGGTTGACTAAAAATGGTTCATGAACTGGATGATGTGGATTTGGGGTACACCTATTTTGAGAAACCACGAAGTATCGTTTGTACTTGGTGAGTTGTATACACATGGTTAAGCATCATTTATACCATAGTTTTTGATATTCATAGTGGTTATTGATGGTTGGCTATGATAGTTTCGTAGTTGTTTAACTATGGTTGCTGGCGGTTGGTAATAGTGATACATCTGGTTAAGCATTATTCATACCACAATTGTTGATAATTGCTACTGGTTGGTAGTTTCATAGTGAGTAATGCTGGTTCATCGCGTCCAAGATTTTAGCAAAGTGGTACTAATATTCATTATGGTTGTGAATTGTTGGCAGTAGTATACTAACCCTTATAAGCTAGTACTACTAAATGATGATGGTGAATTATCATTGGAATTGAAACCACTGATTGTGGCTAAAAATGGCTAATGCTGTCACTGGTTAGTGGATGAACTTGATTTATCATGTTGAATCATGGCTACCGGCTACCACGAATAAATGTTTTGGAACCCATCAATGGAATTCCTCCTCAAAAAATGGAACGCGCTTCGCCATTTATTCGGCTCAGCGTCTGGCGTTTTGGCTGTTGTGGCCATTGTAGGTTCAACATGGCAACTTTGCAACCTGGAAACCTGCTGGAAACCTGCTGCAAACCATTGGAAACAGGCAGCAGGCCCCTGTTTTGGGGGTGCCCAAGAGCCTCCCTTAAACACATCAGCAATGATCCCACACTCTTGATGGTTGAAAGCATCACAAGAAGAAAGAAATGCCTTCACATTCTCCAAGAATGTATCTGTTGTAGCTAACCATCAGCTAGTTGGTTTTACCATGAACTCCTATGCCTATTAGTCTTGTGTCCTCATGGTTGCTTGTTTTCCCCTTATTCTTGCTTGCGTCACCAGCTTACATCCACATCCTTCTTGCTTAAGTGACTCGTATCCCAAGGTCTCGTCCACATCAATGCCGAAAAAATCATGAGGTGAATCGCCGATAGTCAACGACAGTCTACCATCTGGGTGTTTCTCAAAATCGGGAACCCCCAAGTCATCCAATATGAGCCATTTATACGAAAATATACACATAAACCAATCATTCTTGATGCTTTCGAATAAACAAATATACAATAACCCTGGCTTGAGATACAGTTTATTATCCACTATGATGCTATGGCTTGAGAAACCACCAGTTGGTTCATGCCCACTCCTGGTGGCTCCTTCCCTTCGAAGTGATAGCACTCGCCTCTGGGTCTCGAATGGGCTCCAAGCCCCGAGCCACCTACCATGGGGTCATAGCGGTGACCCATTGGCATCCTATTCTCCAGGTACCATGGGATACCATAGCGGTTGGACTGGTTAGGTACCATTCACCATAGGTTCCATGACCTAACCAGTTTCATCAACCATGCAGAGAACGTGATCAACAATTTCTGCGAATGGGCTGAGGGAAAGTGAAGGGATGATGACAGTAAGCACGAGGGATAGTAATAGTAATCCACCAAATCCTTGTGTAGTAATCATTCTGATGCTATCATTGAACATCATGAATCATCATCTTAATCATTAATTGATCAATTATTGACGACTGGGTGTTTCTCAAAATGGGTTTCCTCCAAATCATCCAATCTTCACCATTTATAATATTGAGCCCACCATTCTTGGGGTTCCCGATCTTTCAACCGAATGGCTTGAGAAACCACCAGCTGTCAATCAACCATCATTGCCATCATTCAGCATTGACACTGCACCACGCCAACATTACCATCATGGACCACTGTGAACAACCATGAGGCAGCAATCTCCGAGATTAAATGCCAACAATTAACCTTGTAAACCACAATGAGCCATGGCATTATCCATCACTAAACGTCAAACACCATCATTAAACCAACAACTAACCACCATCAACCAATTTAACCATGCAATTAACCACCATGTGCCACTCACCATCGCTAGCCATTATATAAACCCCATCGTGAAACATCATGAAACCATAAATCAACCATCATTAACCATCAATTAAGCCGTGCTATTGACCATCAATACCGACAATCAACCAACAACCAACCATCATAAAACCATAAATGAGCCAACGACTAAGCATCAACTAAACCATACCATTAGCATCCATTAGCCAGCATGAACGCATCATTCAGCACCCTGTTCCAACCACATCCAACCACGCATGCGCTCGCAAGCTGCATCCGTCGCCTGGCAGAGTGAGGAAGTGCTGGCGTCGCCGTCTGCTTGAAGCATTGGCCTCACAAAGGCGCAGCCAAGCGGGTCAATCAGTGACTGCTGTAAAAAACTCTATTGTATAAGTACCAGATTTACCCGTCAATGATGATGTATCATATAGTTTTAATCATAGTCAATGAAATACACCAGTTACACCAGTTCATGAAATACACCAGTGGCTTGAACTATCGATATGTCTTTTTCGTCCAAGCTTGACCTTCGCGGCCTTGCGGTTTCGGATACTCCACAGGCCTGGCACGTGCACGTCGCCGCGAGGACGAGGATGCTCCTTCGCACGGGTGTCAGGTAGCTAAGGTAGCCTCCTTGGTGCTGTTTGGATTCCGATTTGCCCAGGCATACTTTGAGCACAGCGGATCTCCTGGCATCTCAGCCACAAGCATTCAAGCATCATTAAGCATCATGAACCAGCAAATCACCATCCCTACCCTTCCAGTTACCAGCCAATATTAGACAACCAGCTCGTAGAACGTTACCATTGTTGTAACTGGGGTTGCTTACTACTTCATGGCAACTGGTTGCGCACAGGGCACCATCCATGGCATCATCACCAACCCATCATCCCATCCTCCAGCCCGGAGCACTGCCATCGCCCTCTCCTATCACCAGCGCCACTGCCATCGCGGTACGGCGTGGGCTCGCACCGATGCCCGTTCCGCCAGCGCCCGCGCAAGCGCTGGCATCCGCGTGGCATCGTTCCGAGCAGCGAAGCCGCTGTGGAGGACCTGGAGCGACAAGAAGGGATAGGTCAAATGTGCCCAGCTGGGTCAAGCAGTTAACCAACCAACCAATATTAGTAGCTGGTTAATGGTTAACCATAGGGGATGATAAGTAAGAGTTATAGGGGATATGTACCAAGGATAAATGGCAATGGGTCAAGCAGTTAACCAACCAGTTTCATGGTGTAAAATAACCAACAAGACTATAGGGAAAACACTGCTGATGGGGAACCAGGGGGACAAAGGGTTTTGACCCATAGCCATGTGGACTGAATAAAGGTTCAGTAAGGGTTTGTGATGGCTTAACTACTTGTGATGATTAGAATTCATGGGGATAGATGGTTAAACTAGGTTAATCTATTGGTTTAGATGAATAGCAACAAAACTTGGTTTGAAATCATGACGGTGAATAATGCTAATCATGGTCCGGGTAGGGTGCTAACCTGGCTGGAAAGCTATTTACTCATCTTCCTGAGCTTCTTTTTCAGAATTTTTGGCAGTAAACTCCTGGTCTCCCACAACCATGGTCATGTTCAAGCGGGAAATGTCAAAGGTTACGTCCCCTCTGGTAGATGCTCACCTGGATGCGAATTCACGAGGATTTTTCCGGAGAAACCCTGGGTTTTAGGACTTCAACATGACGATTGACTAAGATTTCCACTAGTAGAGTACGACAAGAGAAAGAATAAACAAGCCCCAACAAGCCATCTGAAGCAGTTCACCCTGAGCATATCTTGATTCACGTTTCGACTTCCACAGCCACCACATGCCACCACTAAGGATTGCCATCGAAGTTCCTACATGTTGAGTTGGTTGGTGACCTCACAGGTCTTCCCAGTCATCCCGCTTGGAAGCGGGGACCCCCACCCACCAATGGGTGGTGCCACCTAACCATTGACTTGCTGATGAACATCTATGAAAAACAAGTATATGATGGTTTCTTGTTGATTTGGTGCTTCCATTCTGGTTGCCTTTGGTTCATATTGCAGCGATTTTTTGCCTTCCCCATTTTAGGACCAGAAACTCTGCACTGCAAATCATTGCATTAGTTGAAGCAGACTTTTGAGCACTCACTTGGAAGCAGCATGCCGCAGCCCAGCCCCACAGCATGTCCCAACCTTTTCTGTATGCGCCCGACATTAAACACAGAGAGGAGTCAATTCTGCGCCGCTCACGGCTGAACTGGGAAGATCCGAGCTGATCTGGAACAATGCCACAGCTTGGGCTTCAAGGAACACCACGATTTGGTACCACGAACGTATCACCAAATGCAGCGCCAAGTGTGGCTAACAGCTCGTGTTAATACCAAACCCCTTCACATAGCACATCATTCTTGTCCTCTGCACCTTGGTTTGAGTCGTCGAAAACAGTGGCCGAAAAAAAGGCAATGAATAGCGTTCAACTGGGGGATAGTTGGCTTGCCAATGAATCATCCTTTTTATGCTTAAGGAATGACTGGTTGGTGGTTCCAACTCTGAAAAAAAAGCTCGTCAACCGTCAAGCGACCAACCAAGTGAAACCACCGACCAAATGAGCTTGTCAATGCTGGTTGTTGCGGTGCCATCGCCGGGTGCTACTCAACGACTCAGCGTGGAGACTCAGCGGAGTTGTTGGGCCAAGGCGCTGTGCTGGCAATTCACCAAGTTTCCTTCCTCTCTGTCTATGCATAAGTAGTCCCCTGGGCCAAGGACATGTATCTGGCTGTAGCGTTGACATCAAGGACAAGGATCACACTGTCAGACATGCGACCGTGGGTCAAGCAAGGGGCACAGGCTACCCCGGGATCCAATAAATGACCAGAGCAGTCGAGCTCTTGGGAGGTCCATCCATCAATTTGAGATTTTTGGTACCCCTTCCCATCCAGTTGGTAAATATCCCCTATCATTCTTGCTTCCCTCGAATCAACCTGCCATGATTAACCGACCTATAGTCACCTGTCACACGACATGCCCCTAACAAATTCATTCATGCATAGATTTTGGCTCTTGATTCGGTGTTTGCCGCAGTTTTGGGTCAAGGAATCGGACAGGACAGCATTACTCCAACATTCAGTGGCGGGGCCCAGCCAGGCTGGCAGCAATAGAGCCAAACTTTTACGGGTTGGTAGCTCTGAGAAATCCCTAAGGTATTACTCAAGCAGCAAACTATCCGTAAATGTGGGAAACTAAAACAAGTCAATCAAACCACCAACCAGCTATATATTCTTGTTGGTTTTCGACCATAGTTAACCACTACTAGCCATTGCTAAGCAAAGAAACTGGGCCTAGGCTATTTCAAACCACCGAAAAGATCACCAGTTGTTACCTTTCGTCGGTGACCAACTCTGGATGACCTGTACTGGATGCGACGTGAGGCACCGTAGCTGCGTATTCCGAAGGTAGTTAGAGTAGACATAACCTACATCTAGGAACATCTATATGCATACTATGCATAGTATGCATATGCAAACCTGCGCATGTTTACATTTGCACATGCGTGCATATCATCATAGACATAGATTCGCACGTGTATCGGCATAGTCTGCAAGCCTGCTTGTAACTATGCATGATAGACCTGACATGTATATCTCTACAAAGTGATGTCGTTGTAAGTTGGTGGTTCGATTCGCCAATGAACAACTTGACTATATGGGCCTTTCTCAACCCATAGAGCAGGCGGCAAATCATCCAAGAGCTCAACCATTTATAGTACTAAACCATCTATAACTTTGGGAGTTCCCAATGGCTTGAAATATCCAAAAGTAGCCATCCATTAATCATCAATCAACATCCCATTTATCACCAACGATCCAACAATTCGCAATCATGTATCATCAAGTACCTCTATCTCTCTCCATCGCTGTCAGGTCACCATCTTCAACTACCTACTATTGTTGGCCAGTACCCCTTACTATTGACCTTTCTAAATGATTATAACCACCATACACACCCGTATCCCTACATGACCTCCATAAAACCCGTATTAACCAAAGTTAACCAAAGCAAAACACATGGTTTCCCAAGGCTTCCTGACAGGTTAGCCATGGTTACCCCCTATAACAGCCCTGTGAATCCCATGATTTTCACCATCCACCAGGCCATGACGCCGCCAAGGAGCCCTCGCTTCCAGCTGCGACGCCACTGACGCTGGAGTCATCATCCCATTTCCACGCGCCCTCAACGACCGGCTGGCCATCTGGAGCTACCCAGCTCGATGGTGCTGTGCTGGCATAGCTCCCCACATAACGGGAAGATGTTTTTCTGGCATGTTTTTTCAATATAATTTGTCGTACATGGAGTATTTGGGGTATAAAAAGCCGTAACTTTTTTTCAAGATGCCCCAGATTCGAGGGATAACAGGCAGCGGTTTTCACAGCGACTCATGGTCTGCAAGCAAAGGGTTCTGCCGCCTAAGGGCTGCTGTTCAGGGTAACAGCTCATGTTTTTTGCGCAGGCGATGTGGGGAGATGTAAGCTCCCCAGCTGGTCGCGAAGCTCTTTTGCAACTTCCAACCATTTGGGCCATGTGGATGATAGGTGGCCTAGTAGGCTCCTGTCTTTACTCAGCTCTGGCACCAGCCGGTGGCAGATTGCAACCAAGAGACGCCTTTGAACTTTCCACCTGCCATGTGGCAAACCGGGCACACAGCTTCTTGGTCCGGCCCCCCAACTAGTCTTGAGTGTGTGAGGCTGTGGGAGTGCACTTTTTTATCTAACAAAGATATAAGATCTGTAGAGAGAAATGAATACTTTGAGTAAGTAGAAAAAAATATACTACAATGGTTTCCTTCCTCGAATTACTAAAACCCTAAATTAGAAAACATGGCGCGTTTTTTTTTGCAAAATAGATACTCAGGGGCGCCATGGAGTGGTACTGAATATAACCTCGCTATATTTAGTAATTAATAATTTCTGACAAGTACCTATAGGTCAATAACCATGAGAGTTACACAATTGGTCTTTTCATACCAGGGTTGGACCCATAAATACAGGATGAATAATATCAAAATAATATGATTTTGAAGATAGCTGATATCAGTTGTAAATGGTTTTATGAAGAACATATTTGCTAAAGAAACCAATACTAGACTCAACAAAATGGAATTCGACATAGAACTCATGTAATAGAAGAATAGTAGAAAACACAAGGTTATTAATACATACTTACCTTTATATGTCTGAAATACCTTTACATCATTTCCTTCAGTTATGCTTGGGTAGCAACATTGAATATTTTTCTCAGCCATGTTCAGTCTTAGCTTCATGTCAGCTACGATTCCAAGACTATATGCTCTATTCAGCAAAGTACCAGTACTTAAACGGGTCTTAACAAGTACCATACATTTTATGAAAGGATATTCCAATCAAGCTGAATTTTGAAATGTAATGTACCTATTTTTGCCTGGTAGTTCTATCTACTTCATAGCCACGCAGCCTGCTTCATGATATTTCTTTTTTCTTGAAGAACAGGAATGCTGACAATATCTACATACTGATATTGTCACTGGTCTTTATTCAAGGGACGGTCTAATGTGCACTGGCTTATGTTTTGCAATAAGTATTCCTACCATTATTCCTGGCAAATGTTTTGCCATAAGTATACCTACCATTACTACTAGTGGCTTATGTTTTGCAAAGAACTTACCTTCTATGATCATCTGTAATCCAGGAAAGCTTCTCCAAAGAAGAGTGTAAATCATATCCTTTTAATCTTTCCAATTTTGTGTTGGTTCCAACAACCAATTAAACATGGGAAGTATATTATGATACTAATTCCCATGGACTCTTGGCTGGAGCCCCCTTACCCCAGAGAGTTTTTGTAGACATGGCATTTCTTTGCATTTCACATTTTTAAATTGAAATGCAAAAAAATACTATCAATACCAGAAATGCAAATTGTCAACGACTCTTGGCTGGAGACCTCTGTCGCCAAAGAGTCCTAACACATTTCTGTTCTTGGTGTTTCTGGTCTTTGGGCGACCTCTCATTCCCAAAGGCCAAAAATACCAATATTTTGAGGACTCTTTGGGGGGTGGGGCACCAATACCAAAAATACCAAAAATACCCAAAATACAAATTCTCAGAGACTCTTGGTATTTTTGGTATTGGTGCCCCACCCTCCAGAGAGTCTTGAAAATATTGATATTTTGGGTTTTTTTGGTATTGGCCAACCCCAGCATGTTCAAAAGGTTAAAAACAGTGATATTTAGGTTGTTGGAATACCTTTTCCCAGAGTGTATATAAATTACCAATAAAGAAGGCATAAATTATGAAGAAATTGCACTCTCAGGAGCTCCCGTTCTGTTAGTCTTCCACGTTCCCACGGCACAGCTTCGCCTACCCAAGCTTTGTCTGCGTTGCAGTGTTCCTTCTGAAGGTCATGTAGCCGCGTCACATCCTGGAGCGCGCTTGACTTATCGAAGATTTTTCGGGTCTCATTTGCGCTGTTTCGTTGGGTTACAGGCATTGCATGTATGCACTGTGCTACACGCACAGGCATCCATCCATCCATCCGTCCGTCCATCCATACTTCCACAAATATGTATATGTATATATATAGATATATTTATATACTCAATATGCATACATCTATGGTTCAAACAAATCCATGTTTCTATATCAACATGTATACAGATGTGTACAGTACACATGAAGGACAAAGGTTATCAAAGTTACAAAAACATAAGGATATGAGGTCATAACTCATAACATTAAAGATTTGTAAACTTTGATAACCTTATAATGCTCAGCTATGTTTCCTTTCCTGCCATATAACCATAAGATCATAAGGCTATAAGTTGAATGAAATCACCCAATGGTTCACCATGGTTTTCACCGGTTCCTTGCGCAAGGAGCGTTCACCTCCAAGCATCATATAGACCAAAAGTTCAATGCTGCAAAACAATCCACGTGCTTCATGCATGGTAGATTTGTGCATACAAGGTGGGCCCCCTAGTTTGCTAGGTTGGGTTATAACTAGGGTGGCTACCAATTATGGTAGATATAACTGTAGTTACATGGCTTCTTGACCAACTTATAACTAGGGGGCCCGACCTTGTAAGTGGGTCAGTCTATAGGGAAGGCCGGTAAATATGGCACACATTAAGTATCTGGGTGGTTGCTGCAATCATGTCAGGATGCAGCAATCAACTACCATGATTTGCTGGCTCAATAGGTGATCTACCATGAAATTTGAGGAGGGTTCACTGGTGCCAATCTATCTTCAAACGCATTTTTCTTGCTGGTTGTTCCCCCTACCATTCACAGGAAGTTTAAGTACGAAGTGCCGAACTTCCGTGTTACGGATAATCCAAAAATAGAAGTATTATCACAATCAATCACATCACCAATCAATCACATCACCAATCAGCCGCATCACCAATCAGCCACATCACCGATCAATCACATCACCAATCCATCACATCACCACTCAATCACATCACCACTCAATTACATCACCAATCAGTTACATCACCAATCAACCGCATCACCAGTCAACAAATCACATCACCAATCGCCAGCAGTTGCGTCACCAATCAATCACATCACCAAACATATTACATCAGCAATCAGTTAAATCACCAATCAGCCGCATCACCAATCAATCAATCAATCCATCAATCAATCAATCAATCAATCAATCACATCACCAATCAATGACATCGACAGCAGTTGTGTCACCAATCAATCACATCACCAATCAATTGTATCACCAATCAAATCACCAAGGAGAAGTCTTGGATCTTGACTTTGTGGGCAGGCGTGGCATTTGGTGCAAGTGGACTTGTTCTGGGATCGCTTTCCGCAATGGCAGGGCTGTGGCAGGTGATGTTGGAGAAGTGTTGGATCTTGTCTTTGTGTGGCAGGCCCTATAGGCTTTTATAAGCTTAGAAACTTCCGCCCCCGCCCTGTGCACTACTTGTAACCAATAATCACCCATGAAGTCACCACTGTAAAACAGTCGTTAATAAGCAATTTCACTACGCATGTGTAAATCATCCGGATCCGGTTGACACATCCACCACACCCGTACTTGCGGTGAGCCCCCTAGTTATGAGAGGGTTCATAAGCCACTTAAGTATAGGTATATATACTATAACTGGTAGTTAATGGTAGTTACCCTGGTTGGAACCTAAGTTCACTAACTGCGGGTCCCCCACTCTGTATGCCAAAAGGCTGTCCGCTGCAGCAACTCGAACGCTGCTCATAACCATCTGTTGTGATTAGCAACTATCAGCAATGAAAATCAATGAAATAATTTGGGATTCAACGGTAGCCATTGATGAACCATGGATAAATCTCTTCCTTGCCATTGACCAATTCATTCACCATGATTTCCAACCATCTCCTTCTCTCTCGCTCTCTCTGTCCATCGCCTCGTTTACCCCAAATTGACCGTATGCTCCCAATTATCCATTATCAATCAACTATGATTGGTTGACGGTGGTAGGTTTCTCATAAGGTGCTCGTCAACCACGAATCCACCATGCTTTATGGCACATTTGCCAACTTTGGCCATGGGACAAAACCCTGTACCCCTGGTTCGTCCACTATTAACCCTTGCTTTCCCTATTATTGTTGGTTATCATCCCTCATTGTTGCTTGGTTAACTGCTTGACCCAGCTCGCCAGCCATCACCATGGGGCGTTTCAGATTCGGAGTTCACCTCCCGGAGAGCTGTTGGGTGGGGGCGGCTCCTCGGGATACTTTGGCATCGCCAGTCGCTGATCGACGCAGGCGTCTCGGGTCTCGTTGTGAAGCGACTGGGGCCCCACCAGGTAGCGCCGATCTCGGATGGCGCAGGCCGTCGAAACGATGCAGCGTAGGGGGCCCCCTGGGAGCCTGTTCACTTTGTTACTTAACTTGGCTAACTACCACTCAAGGGAAAATCAGCTATGATTGGTTGGATTTTGTTGACTTTCTCAGCTCGGCACGTTTGGGCCGACAAAGCCTGCAACCGTTGCACTTGTCCTTCTTGTCTTGGGCACGTTTCCTAGGGACGAGCATCCCGTGATGTGTGCGCATCAGCCTTAACCTGCTACGGTCATAAACCGTTGTCATAGAACGATCATGAACCATCATTGTACATGATTCACCATGATTCATCGTGATTTGCCATCACTGACCATCAGCATGAATCAATTAAACCATCAATAACCATCAATTAATGATGATTAATCATGACTTGCTTATTAATTGATGGTTATTGATAATCGTTCTTTCTCTCTTTATCTTTTTTTCGCTGACCGAGTCTGCAGGACTCCCGTTGTGAGGCGGGCTGATAGCGGATAGCACTGGATCGCTCCAACCAGCTCCTTCCCAAGCATGACAAGCTGGAGCCGCCTGGTTGTTAGCTAGTTCATAGGCCTTGTAACTGTCTGCCATGGATGGTATTTCCCCGAGTTTTCAAGCAATTTTGCCACCGATTTTTTCCGGCCCCAGCCCCGTCCCAAGCACCCAGTCCCGCTGCTTTCTCCAGGTCACTTCTCTTCGTCGGAGAGAATGTTCTCGTTCGGGTCCGTCAGCATCCAGCCTTGCTGCGATTAGTGCTGCTGCCATTGGTGGCAGTTGCCCGTTCCATCAGGTTCCAATAACACTTTGTCTTTTTCGGAATTGAATATGATATGCTTCATAGACGTTCAAGCATGTTCAAAACAAATGATGGCCGATCTGAGTGACATTTCTTTTGGGCCTTGGGCCACCCCATGCTGATGCGGAGCTGCCTTCTTTGCATGCTTCGTTTGCAGCCACGGTCTTGAACTCCTGAACCGTCGCAACACTGAAGTGGACAACTCATAAAGCTTGACATAGCGTGGCCGTTGAACATCTAAGTGGTAACTTTTAACCACTGATGTCATACAATTGGCAACCGCTGTGACTACTAAGCGTAGTCAAATGCGGTGTGGTTGATGATAGTTGAATAGGATCGGTGGGTTTATGCAGGCGCCCAATGTTTGACATCAGCCGAACCACTTCAAATCATGGATCCGGTCTTCTTTTTCGAGCCGGTCATCTGATAGCCCTGAATGATGTTCTCGATGCCTTTTGAGAAAAACCGGCAGACCTTCTGCCACCATTACAGCTCTTTGCTTAGCCATTTCAGTCAGGCTATTGTTTGCCTATCTTGGCCACAAAACTGCCACTTACACCATCACTGATCCAAAACTCGACACTGATGTCGTATGATGTTGTGCAATGGTGCGCAATATATCACTGTAGAATATCAATTTGGACAACCCTCAATGGTCGATTGTTTGAACTGGGCACTTCACCAACCAGGTCCATTGACTGACGGCAATATTACAAAAAATGATTTCACAACATACATCATCGAGATTCCTGAACCATCATTTCAAAAACCGTTTGATCATCATGGCTCAACAAGGACTTCCCAGGAACCTTCAAAAGCTCCTGAATTCCAGTTCTTTCGCTTCTTTCCCAAGGAGGTAGGGTCCCCCAACGGGAGCTCTGCTAATTTCTTTTGTTTTGGGTTTGGCTCAAAATTCAAAAACATGCTGTACAATACAAATAAACGCTCGAAACACTTTTAACATACCAACGAAAATAGAACCACATACCAACAAACATTAAAGACAAATCAAAATTGGGCATCCCCTACCAAGATAACCATTTAAACTCCCTTTACTTTTAGTATTGGGGGCCCCTTCAAGCTATATGTTTGCCACCAATGATTTACAAATAGAAACTACTTGTTTAGGTCTGGTTCTGCCACTCTTGGGCATCCAGGCCCAGGATGGAATCCCACCCAAAAACACGAAATGAAACCTATGGAGAGTGAATCGTCTACTCGCTGGTGGTTGAACCACCCCTATGAAAAATACGAGTCAACCAACCACCCCTTGGTTGATAGGAGGGAAAATAAACAAATGCTTAAAAGCATCAACCAGTTTAGACTGCTTCCTACTTTGTTTCAATGTTTGTCCAGGCAGGTGGCACTCCAATGCCAGCCCCAATTCCGACAGAAGAAATACGCAAGTGATAATGTGGTAGATATTCTATCTACATCAAAGTTGTTTTTATACCATTCTGCAAACTTTCTTGTCCACATCTGAAAATCAGCGTATTGCTGCCGTATTGCTTGTCTTCTTGAATAAACTTGCATGCAATACAAAGCTGTTTCCCACAAGGGGCTTAAACGAAAGGTAGGCAGTTTACCTTTAATATCGGAACAACATCCGTGGATAGTTTGTGGCTCCTTCGCTAAAACACAACTCTGGATGTTCAATAAATTGTCCACTCATGTGCCATGGTGAAATGGTTCTGAGTAAAAACCCAGAATTCTCGCCCTACATCAAATCTCATGGCGACTTGGAGATGCTTGCAGCGGCCTTCTTGTGCTTCAAGGCCGTTTGCATTTCACTGTCCTCCTGGAGAAAGTGGACACCAGGAGAGCACGGCTGGATGGCTTTCCTATGGCTGCTTAGGCGTTCACGTTGCAAAGTCTCCGCTCCTCTGTTTCTTTGCCAGCCTCTCCAAATTCCTTTTGACCAGTACTGCAGGCGTCTTCAATGCACGCCCTGAGTCACAATGGCGGAAAAAAATAAAAAACATGGAAGTTCTCAAGGTGATGCAAGGCACTGGCGAAGCGAGAAATCTGAGTCGCGGACGTGTACGTAGCTTCCTGACACGGGTGGATTATACGAAGATGAGATGATATCAGCACTTTCAACCCACTGAGTGATTGCACATGGTTGTACTCAACATCTCAGCTCCACAAACCGATTTCGCATCTCCTGATTAGCCTTTGCTTCCGCATCTTCTTCAATCTCCTCCTCCTCTTCCTGGCTGCTGTTACGCGCAGAATCAGTCAAAACAAATCATCCACGCGTCAGTGCTGGCGTAGATGCCAACTATTGAGTTGATGACATGGCACACAGCAAAATGTCCGACTGCAATCATTCTCAGAGTGGTAACCTTCCAATTGTAAGTTGGTTGATAAGCCGCTTAAGTAGAATTATATCTGCCATAGCTAGCGGGTACTTGCCCTAGTTGTAAACCAACGTAGTTAAGTAGGGGGTACCACCCCGCATGAATGGCATATAATATATGGTATATGGGGCGTGAAACCGATAAAAAATGAAAAATAGCCACAAATGATTTCCCATAATTGCAACCAAATGCAATTGCAGCTGATAAAGGAGTCCATATGAATAAACCCAGCCCTTTGATGGTCGAATATGGATCTAAACAATAATATGAACAAAGACTAGCCATTCATCATGAATGCCGGTGGGGGAACATGCTTGACCATGGCTTAAACAATGATGTGGACGTCTCTGCCGACCAACAGGGTGGCTCAAGAGGCGGGTGGGAGTGGCATCATCTGTGCTGGTGCAAAAGAGCCATAGGCCCTTCGGTGTGCGTGAGTTCGGCTTCTCTCTTGGATAGACAGGGATGTATCCCCTGCGATCATCTGAGTGATATCTGATCTTTTTCAATAGATCTGGGATCTATGCTTCATCCACGTGGTTGTCTACATCATCATCAGGCGGGGTCCTGATCACTGAACAGGGTTCAGAGGTGGCTATGAGTGGTTTGGGTGATTACCCATTCACAGTACAAATATACAAATGTAGAAAGAATACAAGACACATGGGGAAAACAAGGACCAATCTGCAAATATCTGCAATAAGAGCATAAAATGACCATGTAAAAGAATAATGAAATAGAATCACACCGTAATTGGAAGCTGCACTACTTAAGTACCAACTACATAACGGGCATTCCATCAACAACATGAATACACTTAAAAGATGGCTTGTCAAGCTTCGGGAAGCAGGCCCGAAGAAATGTCAAAGAAGAGATGGTAATCCGCGACAGATAACAATTGTGCGAAACTTTATGGATGTTCCGATGAAGAGATCAAGAATCACTGATAGATAGATACGTAGATAGATAGACAGATCGATAGATGGGTAGATAGATAGATAGATGGATCCATGGATGGATAGATCGATCGATAAGATAAGATAAGATAAAATAATACAAGATAAGATAAGATAAGATAGGATAGGATAGGATAGGATAGGATGGGATAAGAAAGAAAGAAAGATAGATAGACAAAGAGATAGATAAATAAATAGATAGATAGATAAATGAATAGATAGAGAGAGACAAACAGACAGATAAATAGATAGACACACAGACAGATAAACAGATAGATGAATCAGGTTCTAGGCAGAAGACTAGCAAGAAAGCTAGCTAACTAGCTAGACAAATAGATAGATAGACAAATGGATAGATAGGTACATAGAGAAGTAGATAGGTAGAGTGAATTTGAAGACAAACAAATGCACACAAATAGACAAACAAATAGATAGAAAGATAGATAGCTTCGGTGATAGATATGTTGAAAGGTCGGCAGGTCGTTAGACCAAGAGACAAAAAGATAGACAAATGGGAGTTTCTCAAAACAGGGGACCCCTCAAGTCATCCATGATCACCCATTTATAGCAATAGAACCAAGCATTTTTGGGGACACCATCCAAATAGACAGAAACATACTCAAACAAACAGACTAAGGAACAAACAAACAGATTCCAGCGCTTTCAGTTGGTCGTTCATCCATGGATCGCAGCGCCTCCCTCAACGGCTTCCTATTGAACTGCCGCCACTGATGTGCAGTGCTAACCATTGGCAAGCCCAAGTTCAAGGAGGTTTTCACATACACTGGGGATGTCCACGTGGCAGTAACTATGAATCCGACAGGTGTGCCAGATTGACCTGGAAGATGCGACTCTTTTATTGGCACGGCTGGGATGGAAAAACTACGACAACTCAGCTGCTATTGGTCATAGCAGCTGATCAAACCTGTGCTACTCCGGACGAAACACCATCACCCACAACCAAAGACCAAGAAAGAAATCAAGCTGTTGCCATGTGACTACACCTTTCCTGGCATATCTCCTTTAGAAGACTTTCACTACCATTTGGTTAGAACCCTCCTGGTAGCTCCTTAGCTCCCCCTTTCCATATTTTAAAACTCCCGCCAGCCTATCTTTTAGACGCCCCATCCTATTTTTCCAACCTCCCCCTATTTCATAGCCCCTTATTCTATTTTCTAGACCCCCCATCCTATTTTCTAGATCCTTTGATCATTACTATCATATGATGGGTACTGTACCCCTGGCTCCGAACCGCTCCATCCCAACCAGCCACTTACAGGGATACGAAGCCCTTGGCTGCGGATCGCTGTCAAAGCAGCTTGCCTCGCTTTCCTCCTTCTTCAGAACAGCGCAAGACTTTTTGGCTTCCTGCCCCGGCGCGGAGTGGTCACCCATGACCTCCCCAGTCTGCCGTTTGGTTCTTGGCCACTCCTGGTAGCTCCAAATCGATTCCCCTTGAAGGGGATAGCATTGGATACCCCGACCTGCCTCCCAACCAACAGCCGGCTGAACAGTGACACCTCATTTTCCTTGTGACGCACTTCTCAATCGGTGACCATTTCGAGATTGGAATGATCGCGATTGATACCACGCAACATCTGACTAACGCCGCCAGGAAACGCGGGGAAAGGGCTCGCTTCGTTCAGATGCGCACTGGTCAAATGGTCTGATGATCAAGGAGATGCGAGTGTTGTCAATGGTTTCTTATGGGTCATGGTGGCGGTCAATGATGTCAACTCATGGCTATCCATGGTTTATGTTAGGTTGATTGGTGCAACTGAATAGCTGGGTCTCCCATTAGCCGCGATGATCAACAAGGATGGCGGCTCGCTGCGTCCTCCAAGGCTTGTCCAGTGCACCTCATCCAGGTGGCCAGAAAACGTTGGGACAAAATCACGAGCTCAATGTGGGGACAGGATGGGATAGGTATGGATATGGCAGTGGGTCAAAACCCAGTACCCCTGGTTCCCCTATCATTAACTACCGGGTAGTTCAGAAAAAACAGCCATCCGAGATGAACCACCGCTAAGATAATGGCAACCCCTTGCACCCCGATGTCAATGTTGACGGTAAGGCTGCCCGCAGCAAGAGCAGAAATGGCTGTTTTTTTTGAACGCCGCCAGCGACCCAAAAACTCCACCAACATTGAAAATGGGGGAACGGGGGTTTAACAACTTTCACGTGTGTTTTTGAAGGATGGCTGTTTTTTATGAACTACCCGGTATTGTTTCCCTTATTATTGTTGGTCATTATTCCCCATTATTGGCTGGTTGATTTTGACCCATAGCCATATAGGTATGGATAGGTCAAGTTTTTGACCTCCATGGCTCTAGCTTGTGAAGCAAATGGAACGCCATCCCAACAGCGAGCGAAAGGTCCCTGCTTGATGGCCCGCTGCATCATTCCCGAAGGGTCCCTCAGCGGTGGTTTGCGTCATGACAAAATAGTTCCAGCAACTCTATGATTTGGTCAGAAAAACTTCGATTCAGCTGCAGATTCAGCATTTCAACCACAAAAGCTAGTAATTCGTACCATCCAGCGATGTGTTGGCCATTCCATGCCAGTCCCACCTAGTGTCGCTGAACCAAACAAGTGCAAGTGACGATGACCACCCTTACGCATTGACCACCAGTCTCAACATTCATCACCATTAACCATCAATTAGCCACCAAAATGACGGATCGCGTACCAATCAATGGATCGATTGCCCATCATTTTGCCATCCTAAAACCATCGACTTTCGTTTCTGTTGACCGCCACCGACGTCCCACGGGTGCAAACGAGCAGCGCTGCATTCACGGTGAAGTTCAGGGCTGCGGCCAAATCGTCGTCCAGTGACACATTTACCATTGTAGCGGATTCTTCGTCGATGAGTTGCACTTCCTTTTCTCCTTCTTCGATCCTATTTTCGCCCAAGCCGCCCACGACTAGTTACCATTTGATTGGAAGACATTTCATCAATGGAAACCTACCATTTGGTTAGTGGCCCACCAGTTTTAGCTCCACGCCCCCCCCCACCTTTTCAGGGATATAACACTGGATTGTTGGGATTTGGTCACTCCAAAAGTCTCCAAAATGGGGGTCAGATTAGCCTCCATGAATGATGCTTTGGATTGCTTATCAGTAGCGTTCTCGTTCAATGCTGGCAGCGATGCGCCAGCGTGTGACGTCTGCCGAAGGCAAATCTCATGTGGCAGCGATGCTCAGCACATGCTAGGCACTTCTGCAGCGTACATTTATTACCATCAACAAGCATCGCCAACCATCATATGGAATTGTTGGTTGCCATTCGTTGGTTTATGAACCCAAATTTATGATGGCCATTTATCACCATCACCACCATCTTCTGGTGATTGGTTTCAACATGATCCTTTGTTACTTAGTCCCTTTAATTGTTGATCATTAGTCATTGGTCATCATCAAACATCATCAATGGTCAGCCTGGACTAATACACTTGCCACCAAGGTGAGCAAAAACGTTTTGTCTGCGCATGTTCTCAAGTCAATTACCTGAGCTATGGGCCTCGACAGCGGAATGGCGCTGTCAAGTGAAGTTTCTTAATAGGCTCTTCATGAAAGATGCTGAGGATTTGAGTGTTCAAACCTTTGCCAAAGATCTTGAGATGCTGAGGACTTGAATGCAGGGGAGTGCCAAATTGTCGGGAACCTTTGACACGTTACCGACTGGAAGGCGTGAGGTACCTGATGAATTGCATGAGCCATCTGCATATGATCGGTTCCTAGGATACCAGAAGTTGACGCAACGAATCAGACGTAGACAACAATGAGAGCAAACGGTACAGATATGGTGACTTTATTGGGATACTCCAGTTCTGTTTAGTTGTTTAGGGTTCTGACTGTGCAGATATGACACCTTGTACCCACCACCTGTGTCAGGGGCAATGGTGTTTAGGTCGAGTGGATGGATCGCTTGCCTAGCAGCCGCGGAATCAACCAGCATGAGCCACCATCCAGGTGTTTCTCTAAAAGGGGTCCCCAGAGTTATCATCCAGCTTATTAACCATGGATAGCAACAAACCCTCCATAACTTTGGGGGTTCCCAATGGCTTGAGAATCGCCGGTTTTGTGAAACCATTGAACAACCATAAAGAAACGAGTCTAAAACCACAAAAAGAAAACCACCTAAAACCTTAGAACGCCATTTAAACAGCCATAAGGTTAAGTTAAAGGTTTAGTTTTATCTCTAATTTTGGATGTTGTATGGCATAAAACATCATAAAACCATTTAAACCTCAAAAAACCTTCTAATACCACATCCACCGCCCATATTTGGCCGCCCCCGGGGCCCCAAAAAACGGCTCCAAGCGTCAGATTGGCAGTAGTCGTCAAACGAGTCAGCAGCCCAGACTCGGTGGCGCTGAGTTCTTCTGCAATGCAACAAAAACAGGAAAAATGATACAAATTACTAAACAATCTGTAGACTGAATGCTGTTGTGTGCCTGAATCACTTGGTTTACAGGCTGCATGATGCAACAACCATGATTGTCAAGGACACACTGGAATCTGGCCATTACCAGATGGGAGCGGCATGCTACATGATGACCGACCAGACTTGATTAATTTTAAACAATCACTAAAAAATCTGTTCATAAACTTTACAATTTCAAGAAACATCTATAGATGTCTATGAGCAGAATTTCTGAGCAGAATTAACATGTCTTTAATGTATGACTTATATGTGGCTCTAGAGCAGAAGACATTTTTATAATTCAAAGAAAACAATAGACAATTTTCTAGAGCACATTGTTTATATAATGTTTCTTAAATATAATTTCTACAAACAATAAACATATTTGCAGAAGAATGCACATTATTTCTAGCAGAAATTGAAGAAATCGTGTCCGTTTGGAATTTCTGGTTGCACAAAGTGTTTTTCGTTGTAACCTCTCTTTGGTGATTTTGTAGTTTTGGATTTTTGGCATCTCTTCTCTTTCTGGAGCCTCTTTTTCTCTCTTTTGTTCTCTCTCTCTTTCTCTTTCTCTCCGTCTCTTTCTGCCTCTCTCTCTGCCTCTCTCTTGGTCCATTACACTGTTCAGCTGGAAGATCCATAATGGGGGTTGAAAATAAAACCGTGATCACTCACCCAGCCAGGTATACGCGAAGCTGTAGCAGCAGAGTTATTTTCAGTGTCATAAGGCAGAGCTTTACAAGCCTATTTCTGGTACCTAGTCGGAGACAATTTCGGAAAAGGTTGATTCCATCCACACTCCACTGCTACAGTGGTAGCTTTACATACTGTTCACACAGTGTCATGAATCCAGGAAATGAATCAAAGCTGTACAACACTCCTCTTGCCAGTGCCTACATGTTACTAGTCTGCAGCTGGGGCATATTGGAAGGTGTCATTTAACTCTCTCCGGCTACAAGTAGAGCCAATGGCAGTGGACAAAGGCTCGGCTCAAGCCTAGTTTTCGAACATCCTTGGAGGTTGACCATCATCAGTCTTTCGCATCCGCAGCATGTCGACCCATTCGGCATATTGTGCATATTCTGTCAACATCATAAGCATCATCAAATCAGTATTGTCCCTCAATTCATATCATGAATCATGAAGTAGCCTAATCGTCAATATCAACCGTCAATATGTAGGCAGCGGCTATTGTCTGGCTCTGGGTGGTGCACCGTTCTGAGCATGTAAAGTCTTCGCTGGGAGGTTCAGCTAGCCCTAGTTGTGGATGTACAATCTGTTACCCCGTTGCCAATCACCAGTCCGAAGCCAATGAGTAGAGTCTTTGGCAGCAGCCACTCCAACCACGTGAAATCAATGATTCAGCCACAGCATAAATCAACCCAACGACATCATGTGCCACTTATTTGTGCAGTTGAGGTTCCCAGGGATATCATCAGGGTATGCACAGCAGTGGGTGAACGAACTGCCTACCATTTCGTAGCTCGGTAGCTCTCCTTGAAAGGGATGCTGGCACCAGCTCCTAACCCAGGCTGCCAACCACCAGCCAGAACATGACCCAATTTCCGCAAGGCAAAAGCTGACGTTGAGTTGCGATGGTCGACTGAGATTGCTGAAAGAGATCATAGCCTCTGCTCACCTGGGAGATGCAAAGGAGATGACAAAGGAAATTCAGCATCAATAGTAGTTCAAATACTATACTCATAATGGATTTCATGGAATTTGCACTTCCAGGTTTGCTGGTCAAAGAATATCTTAATTGTGGGGTTGCAAAAGCGGCCATGATTCCCAACGATCCTATACATCACACAAATCATCAACAAACAACCCTTGAAAGGTTGAGCGATGGTCAATCAGCAGTGGAAAAGCCATGACAACAAACCACAGCTTGGTATAGCTTTACGCTGGTGATCCACCATCAAAGCCATTGTGATTGATCTTTTCTTTGTTCTCATGGCGGTCTAGTCCCATACTCTCTCGTAAATCCTTGCTTGAGAATCCTTCCTGGCAATCCTGAAACGGAGATAGCCAGCTACCAAAATGGCCCCTTCTGAAGAAAATACGGCCCAAAATCAGTTCCAGAATCCAGGATCTATACATCCTTAGGAACCCAATCTCCTTATGCGGCTACCCATCCGTAGCGGGGGGTCACAACCCATGGTGGGAACCACCGTGTCTGCACCCAGGTGACCTTGCGATCATCGCCCGCGGGACGCCAGAGCCAATGGGGGTGAGGCAAGTCGATGCCCCCCCCGCCGAACCGGCCTCCTCGACACCTGAGATGGCATGGCTGCGCTGAACCTTCCCGGGGTCCAACATGCAGAACCGGCTGCGGCTATCGATGAATTTCATACTGAGATGGTGAAACTGATCTTGGCGAATGCAAACGAGATTGAACATGCAATTAGCACTAAGCCCAGTATCCTGTACATGAAATTGCCAGAATGGTTTTGTTTGTTCATGATGATCGTCGGTTGATTTCCAACCACCAGTAAGCCAAGTAGGCACTCATGTTCATTCGCAACGTTGACCAAACATTCCCAACCACCGGTTTGCAAATTGCTGATCGTTTGTGAGACAAATCAAACCTTGTTCAATAATTTTAGCTGCCGGTTTTCAGGTTATTGGCAGGGCGGAACGCCGCAGCCATGATCCACCAATCGTTTGCGCAGCGTTGACGAGCCGGTCACAATGGCTAGCAAGCAAATGACAAGTGCCAACTTTAGCGACAAAAACAAGTGGTGATGATGATGATGATGATGATGACGATGATGATGATGACGACGATGACGATGATGACGATGATGATGATGATGATGATGATGATGATGCTAAAAACCTCAAGTAGTGGCTGGTTCCCTCATCCCACTTGCTATGCCAAGTTTCAAAAATGACCTTGGTTGCACAGCTACGGCACTGCAAGCTCGGAAGAAAAAACTCAATTCGCCATGAAAACATTCAGGGCAAGGGTGCAAACCCTTCATTTTCACTTCGTGAAACTTAATTATGTCTAAGGTGTTGCACCCTTGTGAACTTCTAGGCATCTGCGGATGGTGCCAAATGATGCAGCAATGGTGATACGGTCGATCCATATCGGTAAACCACTGCCATCCAGCACCAGTGTGTACCTTGAACATAAGGTGACTTACAGTACCATTTAATATGAGGGCTAATTGAAACCTCGATTTCCCATGTTCTTTTGGTCACCATCCTTGTGATGGTTTCCTCGGATATTGGTTGATATTGATCATTATTGTTGATCATTATTGATCATTCTTGATCATTATTGATCATTCTTGATCATTATTGATCATTATTGATCATTATTCGCCGCTATTATATGATTGGTATTC
This sequence comes from Symbiodinium kawagutii, assembly GCA_009767595.1. Lineage (NCBI taxonomy): Eukaryota > Dinophyceae > Suessiales > Symbiodiniaceae > Symbiodinium > Symbiodinium kawagutii. The sequence goes on along the minus strand of VSDK01018433.1, from coordinate 375,890 downwards.
CCGTTATATATAATTATCATTATATAGCTATGACAAACTATCATGAACTATCATCAAATTGACGGGTTGATGCTTTAAACCCTTGCGCGAAATATATATAATATAGATAATCAACCAATCATCCATATGGAAAATTGAAAAAAATTAGAACCATCAACCAGTTGATGGTTTCCTTTGTGATCTTGTGATATTCAATGATATTCATCATCTTGTCTGAGGCGGAAAGGGTACGGACATTGACACGGCAGCAGGACCGTGACGGAGAGAAGACTTCCACCATCGGGGCGCAAGGACCGTGACCGGTTCCCAAAGCGGAGCAGGGCAACGATCCGAGATCTCTCGAATGACCATGATGACGAGCTAATTATGACGAGTCTTTTTTGATCATTACGATTGCTTCTCTTGGTGGCTTGTAGATCCCTTGCTAAAAATATATTCTTAGTGGTTATATGGTAAATCAATCATATCCCAAAAACACTAAAAACCTAAGTTAGTGGGTATAAGCCATCCAGTTCTGATTCACGTCAGCAAGACTTATAGTGCAATGCTACCCTTGGCTGAACGGGCCTGGGGGCTTGCCCTCGCTGTCCCCTTTGGGGCCAATGGCTACCCCGTGGCTGAGGCTCAGACCGGAGGGTGCTTTGAGCGTAAAAATCCTGACGGGTGGCTCCGTGCATTGCCATGTCATCACGTTCCACTGGGAAACGATCCCCTTTAAGCAATCAGTGGCCACTTTTTCCCCCAAACAATGTGTGCACTGGAGGGGCTCTCACGGTTGGAGGGATTCTTGCGGTAGTAGAAAAGGACCACGTGTAGATCTCAGGTGCTCTCCGGTTCGCGCGGCTAATTCGTCCACCCCTTCGTCAAAAACATTTCTCCATCTTCCCGATCGAAGCCTCGCACGAAACGAAACTGCGGGCGCGGCAGTCCAGAGCTGCGTTTTCGTCTGCGTGCCGTGTCCGTTTTTGGATCAAAGTGCATTTTACATGGCACCCCGAGGGAAAACTGACATTTGTCCTTCTTGGGCATTTGGAAGCTGTGGCAAGCGCAAGGGATTCTATATGTTTTACAAAACGTGTAACTGTCGATGATTCAGCGACGTTGCAAAAACGTTGGCAGGCGCACGCAAAATGAGCGTGCCCGAAAACATTGACTTCTGCGTGGCAGGCGCTATATTTCGTGATCTTGAGGTCTCTGTTCATCAATTCAAAAGGATCGGCTCGTGAGATTGTAGTCATTTTGGTATCTGCTATGTCGAGATCATTTTGCGTGACAGGTGCGTGGCTTCGCATCATTTTTTCGTGAGAGGCGCAGTATTTTGTAACATCAACGCTTGAAATCGCAAATCGCTGTGGCACGGAGACTTCAGGTGCCTTTCATGCCTCTGTTTTTTTGCATCTCGCCTGCCCGTGGTGCAAATTTTGATTTCGCTGCGGACTTCGTGCGTGTCGGGACACTCTCGTCTGCGCGCTAATTATTGTTTTTGAATAGATCTTGTCATTTGTGTGCTCTGATGTGTGGGCTCTCACATTTGTGCTCTCATCTGTGCTCTTATATGTGTGCTCCTACGTGCTCTCAAATGTGTGCTCTCATATGTGTGCTCTCAAATGTGTGCTTTCCTTTGTGCTCTCACATGTGTGCTCTCTCATATCTATGCTCTCGAACGTGTGCTTTCATATGCGTGCTCGCATACATGTGTTCTCACATGTGTGCTCTTAAACCCATGCTCTCAAATGCGTGCTTTCAAATGTGTGCTCCTTTGTGCTCTCATCTGTGCGCTCCTATGTGCTCTCACATTTTGGCTCTTGTATGCGAATGTGTGCTCTCAAATGTGTACTCCCATTTGCTCTCATATGTGTGCTCCCATATGTGTGGTCCTATGTGCACTCATATGTCTGCTCTGATGTGCGCTCCTATGTGCTCTGATGTGTGTGCGTGTGTGCTCTCTGTTTGTGTTCTCACATGTGTGCTCTCAAACGGGTGCTCGTATGTGCTCTTATGTGTGTGCTCTCATACGTGTGCTCTCGCATGTGTGCTCTCATATGTGTCCTCTTATACCAATATTGCCAATGCTCTCATATGTGTGCTCTCTTTTTGTGCTCCCGCATGTGTGCTCTCATATGTGCTCTGATACGTGTGCTCTCTTATGTGTGCTCCCATACGTGTGTTCTCACATGTGTGCCCCTATGAGCTCGGAGCTCTCATATGTGTGCTCTCATATGTGTGCTCTCATATGTGTTCTCATTTGTGCTCTTGTATGAATGATTTCCTCGGTGTGCTCCCATATGGGCGCTCTTATCTGTGCACGATACTACGTCCTGTTCCCAATTCCCCCCATCACACCGTTTGGGGTCTCTTGCCGGGATAGTTCGAAATAAAGCTGAATAAATGGTGGATTTGCCGCCCAACCGGGTCAGTAACCGTTATACAAAGCATCACCGACCACCACTAATCATCCAGCAATCCAAACCTCCGTGGAAATGTTTTAGCTGCTGTGGCCACCAGTTTGAAGCCAAAAGGTGTCACCATGAGCAACGACTGACCATTGTATAGTGATGTTTTTTTGGTGATGAACGTTCTGCACATATTCGTTGACCACCTTAATGACCACTAGTGACACCATTTGTGGCTTGTCATAATCACCAATCATGACAAATGACACATGAATCGCCATATGCAAAAAATCGTTGCATGTTTCATTGAATGGTGTTTAGTGATAGCTCATGTTGAATTGAGTTTGGCTGAGGATGGCTAATAGTTGTGGGCAACCGTTTCTTAGGGATGGCTAATGATGTTTAATCATCATGGCCAGTTAATAGCCAATAAACGTCATTAATCAACCACCGTCATTACACTCATCGCTACATGATGAGTGGTACTTAGGGAATTGATAACGGATTCGCGAGTTATCAATGGACAACTCGTGGTTGATGATGGTTGATTGATTCACTTATCGATATTTAATGGTTGATTTTGCGAACAACCGCAGCGGTGATAACCATATAGGCTCGGCTTACAAAAGAATATCCAGGACACTGGTTGATTTACCAGTATTTGTCAAGGTGATTGCCTGCATTTTCCTGTAGACCAATTGCTTGATAAATGATAAAAGGGGGAAACAAACGGATTGCACAAAAAAAGGTAAGCACTTGTGGTTATTTGGGATTCGGGATGGTCGAAGCAGCAACCTTGGTAGAAAACCAGGTTTCAAATGTCGTGCCATCACCAGCATCATTCGCAAAAATGCTCAAATCCAAGCAGGGGCAACCGCTGGGAGCAGCCATAATTTCAATCACCAGGTCATCAGCTCAATCACCAGCTTGCTTGCCCTTGAACGGTGCTTCACAAAAGCGGCGAGTCGGTGAATCATTATCAGTGTGGGTATTGGACATTACCGGTGACCTCAAGAATGGATGAACATCCCCACAAAGAGTGGCTTGGTCACTTCAACCAGGGTACAAGGTTTTGACCCACTGCCATGTGTGCAAAAATGCGTAGTGATAGACCAAAGCAATTATATCGTGATATACCTAAAGAATCATTCCTATGCCAGCTCACCAGTGATATAGCCAAGAAATATCAGTTCGTAAAAAACATATATGCAATACATTCCAACAGCAGCATTGATTACATGTGACTACCAGAAATATCATCAATATCAGAACAATACACCATGAAATATGGCTATGGGTCGATTCACCCTGTGCCCCTGGTTCCCCCATCATTCACCATTGTTTTCCTTCCAGGTTGTTTGTCATTATCCCCCATTGGTTGGTTGATTGATTAATGTTGACCCATAGCCATATCATAAAATCGCTGTCTTTTTCAAATCATCCGGCAACCCTTGGTGGTGTCCTTACGTAGTGAAGAAGCACTGAAACACTGAAAGAGTCACAGTGATACTATCGAGTTGTCAAGTTTTTCATCCTGGAATAAATTCCTGGAATAACCCTGGGAGCGCCCCGCAGTTATTCAACCACTATTGTTGGTCAGATTTGGTCACTATCCCACTACTTTTAGCCATTATGAAATGGTAATCGCCTGCTATAGTCCTCCAATGATCCTGTAGTATTGACCACCCAAATGACCCAGAAAATGAATCAACAAAAACCACGAGCCACTCGTATGGCTTGGCCCCGACACCAAAAAAACACGGCGCCCCGCGTTTCGCCGAGGCTCCGAATACCACACCCCGCTGATCTGGGACACGGGTGGTGAGTTGGATGGCTGCTCTATGGCTTCAGCCGTTACAAGGGACCGGGGCCCCTTCACTATGGTTAACTACGGCTAATAATGGTGAATAATGATTTTAAGGTGGGTTGAGATTCGTCATTTAACAAACTGAATCTACCATTTGCCTAGTAGTTAGCCTAGTGAACCAACCCCACTTAGCGATCCGTCCCCACCTTGTGGTCAATAGCTCTTGCGAGGCTGATGGTTCATCATGCTTTGTGGTCTGGCTTTGTTTGACCATGCCACCTCAAGCTTAGGAGTTTCTAAGTTCACCGCTTGGGTGGTCAAAAGATCGGTTCACAGTCATACTGCTCCAAAGTCACCGCTAAGGCTAATGGCTTCATCTTTCATCATGGATGCTTATCATCATAGGTTACCGGTGGTAACATAGATGGTCATTCGCCATTGTCATTCGCATGGGAAAAGGCAATAAATATAGAGCGTGACCCTGTGGCAATCAAACGCAGTTGGCTGGAAAATGGCCTTTCGCCAAAAGTGAGGTATCTAATCATCTAGATAGCTGGTAGATTATCTAGGCAGCTATTACCATGGGCAATGGCTATTATGTTGAGAATTGTGTGCATGAGAGGAAACACACAGATTCCATTTGCCAGGCATGTTAGCGTGGCCCCTGCATGAGATGACACGCGCCGAGGCTTATCAGACTAGCATGGCCCCCGCAAGGGATGACATGATCAGAGAAGGATGAAGTCGCTCAAACCGAGAAGTGTACGAATTGCCTTTGGCTCAAGACGCGGAAAAAATTGAGCGTTTGCATGTGCTGTGTTTTTTTGCTTCATGAATCAATAGCGCTATCAGTGACACTTAGCACTTGGAGAGAGCAATAGCGCTACCAGTGACACTTAGCACTCTGGAGAGAGCAATAGCGCTATCAGTGACGCTTCAGTGATGCATGTCTGACTCTGAAATAGCCAGTGAAGAAATAACATATTATCAATAGACAGACAGATAGATAGTTATATAGATGGATGGTTGGATTGATAGATAGATCGGTGGATGGATAGATAGATAGATAGATAGATAGATAGATAGATAGATAAATAGATAGATAGATAAATAGATAGATAGATAGATAAATAGATAGATAGATAGATAAATAGATAGATAGTTAGATAGATCGATCGATAGATAAATAGATATGTACACACACCTTAACATGATTGTTGTTGATCATGGAACAAATGGCGGTAAAAAATGATGGTTGATGATCATGGCTGATGCTGAACTACCACCAATTTGCCAGCAAAAGAGGAATGTAACCACGCCTAAGGGCGGCATAATCAACAGTAAACGGGGCGTGACCCAGAACAATGGATGCTTAAACAGCAATAATTCTGTTGGTGCTTAGCAATTGTTTTTTGTAGTGAAAGTGTGTAATAGGATCATGAAATTATACCATTCTCTTGTGTTCAACATTTTTCTGATGTGTGCAAGTCAACCAACAAAACAGTTGGTGCCCCGAATCTCAACAGCGGTCTGAAGGACCTCGCTGAACTTGGGCACTAAAGTGTCCAGTGCAAATTGAAACGTGCGGATTCCCTGGCAGTCAAACAGTTGGGTACCAGTACAAATAGGAGCGCACTGAGGAACAATTCATGAAGCTAACTGTTACCATATTATTGGTGAACGACTGATGGTTGCTTAATCGTAAATGATTTAGCCAACCATAAAATGAAATGCTATGAAACTGGAGATGGTAAACTACCATTTGGTCACAACACTTCTGGTAGCTCCTTAGCTTCCCCTTTAAAACTCTTTAAAGGGCTATAAGGATACCCCTGCTCCTTGGCTCCCTCCCAACCAACAGCCAGTAAATGTTTGTCCACAACGGCCGCCTTTCGGCCCACATTGATCATGGTTCCCGGCATTTCAAAAGGCATTGGATCGGTATAACAGCAGTCGGGATTGGTGGGAAACACCAATAGTTGGGTAGAATGTTGATCCCCAACAATAATCCTAGGCGCAATGCTGAAGTATGGAGGGTTGTGAAATAATCAATGAACCATAATTAGCAGCAAATAATCAATGGTAGGTTTTGATACCCAAGCCAACAAGGATTGTCCATCCACAAAAATAATTCAGCAACAATAGTGGGATAATTGCACCCAACAATAGGGATACTCAGAACCAACAATACCCCACTAGCAACAATATATAATAAGGATAACCATAACCAGCAATTGTACCAACAATAATAGAGAGCATTGTACTTGAAAATAACAACACAAATAATTAGGGTGGCAAGCAATAGCAGTATGGTGGTATCAGCTAGGCATGACAAAAGTCACCAATTTCCATCATGCTACTGTAGGGTCCAACGGTGTGCCGGAATACTTTTGTGACATTCATCAGCACTCATCCTGCGAGTCATAGGTTTAATATTCTTGGCCAGTTGTATCCACGAATATGTTTCTCGTCTTGCTTGGAGCCATAATGTGGGTAAACAGCAACAATACTTGGTGTTTAACCAGGTTAAACTGCAGCAGTGATTTAAGCAATGATCATTTCACAGGCATGTAAGCTGCAGTAGTGGATCCGTTCCCCAGGTGAACCTCCCAAAATGAACTGAATAGTTGAACTGTCGGGACGTTCGCCAAGTTGTTTTTTGGATGGTTGGTTGCGACCCATACCAATGCGACAAATGTAAGCAGTTAACTTCTCACAAAAGGGAGCAACAGAGGACGGCTACGTATAAACAACAATCATGGTATATGAAGGGGCATAAACAGAAACAACAATGGGACACTATCAATCACCAGGGAAAACGCAACGGCAACCCAGCGATTTGGGTGCCATTTGTTTCAAAAGTATCCATTCATGTCAACAAGCTTGTGGAGTTTACTCTCTGGTGATCTAACATAGCAATGGATAGTCCACCATTGAAGTATAGATTAATTACTTGCTTTCAACCCCTAGGACAAATATTCGTCAACCAACCAATTGTTAATGATTACCAGGGAATTAAAAAAATGAGGAAAATGTTTGAAACCGCCAGCCAAATAAACTACTTACCTACTGGGAGTTGTGATTTCCCAGCCCACCGGCTGTAAGATCACAGGGCTGGACGGTGTGACCGGAACCAGGCCAGGGGTGAATCACTTGCCGTCCAAAGAGCAATCCAATTCTGCCGGTTCCATTCAGTTCGAGTACCTTTGTATTCGACACCATAACCTGAGTCGCAACGAGTCGCGAGTCGAGCAGCTCCCCCGGCTTCAACGAATCTGCTGAGAGTGCCGATGGAAAATATGGACATGCGAACTGCGTTTCAGCAGCGTGAAACAGCATGCTAATGAAATCATGTTGGCATGTCATGACATGTCCTGCGAAAAACACCAGGTTTACATCACGTTTGTCCCTGCCAAGGAACTCAAGGCAACCTGGACATGGTTGTCCCGAAAATTGACCTCATACCTTGAGCCACGGTAGTTGATCCAATACTTGCCCTGAGCGGAGCTGGCGAAGCTGCCCTGAGACCCCTTTTTTTCGGCGGCGCTGATCGTCGGGGAGCCCGACAGCAGGAAATACTTGGGATTGGGCACCCCCACTTTTCAATCATGAGCGCCCCCCAATCATGAGCGCCTCCAGATTAATCATGGATGGGTGTGTAAATCTTGATTTCATGGCTCTTTGCATCCATCTCTACTTGATTTCCTTACCCTGTCTGTCAAAGTCCACTTGCTCTTCCATTCTCCTCATTCTCTAAATTTTCCACTCTCCTGGCCCCTGACCACATCTTTGTATGCACTCCCATTGTATCTCTGATCTACACTTCAACCCCGCTTGGCCCCGGATCCTTCTTCTTTTCATCCATCTCTTCTTGAGAACAGAGGTTTATGGGGTACACACACAAAGACACGATTACAAAGTGGGGGTGCTCCCGATGTGGTGACCGTGTAGAATTGTTGGCACCAGACATCGCTGGTTGGATGACGGTTGCCAATCATGGGCGCCCCCACTACCAATGCAGGGTGCGATCACCTCAAGTCCTCTACAGAGTGGTACCCCCTTGGTTAGATCCGTTGGTTCCCCACCTGGTTGTCTAGTTATACTTCCCCCAACTGGCAGTTTCCCAAGCGTGAACTAAGCGAAGTTAACACGCCCCAAAGGGGGGGTACCACTCTGTAACTCGAATGTATCACGTTGACCACAAGGGACCTGCAACTTGAACCTTGCAGCCGAGGGGCGCGATACCAGATGTGTCTCCAACGTCGGTGTCGTCTCACACGCCGCATTCGGCCCTGGGTTAGCCCAGAGCCACAGCATTAGCGCAACAGCAGCTGCTTCGAATCAGCATGAGCTGCTTCACTGGTTTCACCATGACGCCGGGTCTAGCCGTGTTTTTTGACGAATTGCGATTTGTATCGAGTTGTGTCAGCCCACTTAGGCAACTTCTCTTCGATTTCAATGTCACGTGAGGTCGTTTTTCCTTGTCGAGACAATCAACTGATCGAATATCTTCCCTCCTAGCCCATGTTCCAAATCTACCGGGTGACTTGCACTAAAAACTCGGAATGCCAGGATGCACTCCACTTTCTTGTGATATCCACTCCGTTCCACTTCACAATCCAAGGTGGCCACGAATGGACTCCTTAGTCGAGCAGGTTGAAAACAGCCATGCACTAGAGGCATGGCTGCCACAAAAACAATTTTTAGAT
>VSDK01018433.1:350708-366044 GCA_009767595.1 Symbiodinium kawagutii | reverse complement strand
GGGGGGGGGGGGGGGGGGCTGGGAACACGGAGCACGGAACCATATATCCAATTTCCGCCGGGAAAAGCTGACGAATCCGAAATCAAGAGATAAAAATGTCTTGATGTCACCCCTGGATTAGTAAACCCCTAGTGGATCAATAAAGGGTATCCCCCAAAAGGCCCCCAAACAAGGTTAAGGTCCTAGAGGGGACAAATATCGCATAGGAGAACGCTCGATTCATGAGATATGGAATGGTCTGTGAAGGCCGGTTTATGTTGGGAAGAACTTTTTTCAGGCGCCGATGGCATCGGGCAGACTTGTTGATGAACAGGGCCAGCATGTTTCCGTGGAAGTTCGAAGGGTCCACAACTCCCAGGATGTTTTCCCCCCTACTGGTTGGTGGTTTTAACTTCTATGACAAATATTCGTGAACCAACCAACAATCTCCAATCATTGGAGAAAGTAAAGATGATTGAAACCATCAGCCAGCCTATCAATCATCAATGTCCACAGCATTGAGATTTTCCCCCGGAAACTGGCTACCAGCGGCCGCTCAGCAACTACCCGCGGGCCACGAAACTGGCCGGCTACAACCGACTCCTCCCACATCTGTACTGGTTACCCGGTTACCCTCTGGTAAACTAACTTAGCAATGGAAAATCACCATTTCTAACAGGAAACCCTCAAAGACCAGCTATGAAGGTTGGATTCTCCAGCCGGCCATGCTGACAGCACTAGATCCAAACTTCATGGTTGCGCCGAGCTTCGCACAGTCAAGACGTTTCTGCCCAAGAACATTCCAGAGAATGCCACCGCCATCCCTCCAGAAGGATAGACAGGGCCATAGACGCCCTGGACCCACATGAAGTTGGGGCTGTTCGGGCACGCCCTCAGCGGTACGACCCATGGCGACCGTGTAGCTGGGAATTGTTGGCATGGATGAACCAGGACGACAAACATAATCATTATCAATTTTCATGGCACTTCACCCCCACCATATTGGATGGCATATCCCCAGCAATTGATGGGTAATGTTAGATTCAGATTAGTGCGTATATCCTAATCAATTGGTGATTTTTTAAAAGAATTAATTCAGCTCGAGGGTACGGATTAGTGATTTTTTTTTGGGTGGATTTTTTCGATTCTTTTTCTTTTATTTGATCATCTAATTAGTTTTTCATCATTGATCTATTTGGTAACTCCACCCACCAAAAAAAACAACTACCTTTTTTCTGCATCTTCTGTATTTAGAGCATTTTTGCTCCCCCACCCACCGTCAAGTAATTCAGGAAGCAGGACTTCAACAAGAATACGGTAATTACCTTACACATAGATATTAGGTATATTTTTTTTTGAAAAAACAAATATATATATATATGGCACTATGTGGAAGTCTGGGTTTGTTCATCCAGGTACTTAGACTAAATCACGCAATCAAAAATTTGCAATTTCTTACAATTTCCAAGTCCCAGGATTCCTAGACCCAAATTCAAAGATTCAGAGATTGAAAACAAGTTACTTGAGTCTTTTAATTCGGGGCTTGGATTCAATTAACTTCTTTTCAATCTTTGAATCTGGGGCTGGGTCTCAAAATGAAATTGCAAGAAATTGCAATTTTTGCAGCGGCACAATTCAGCCTAAGTACGGAATCTTTTAGGGGGGTACCCTGCAAATGTCCACTATGTAAATAGCAAACAATTTCGGCATAATCAAACAAAGCAAACATAATGCATAGGTAGGGCATGATCATATAGAGCATTGCCAAATACACCCAAAAGCTGTTGGCCAAGGGGGTACCCCAGGGAACACTTCAAAACGGAATAATAGATCCGTTTGTAGGGTTAGCAAAAATGCATTTTTTTTGGAGGTAATCAATCCCCAGGAATTCAATTCAACTTGAATTTAATTCAAACTAAATTCAATTCAAATCGATTTAAATTCAGTAAAGCATTCACTCCTAAGCTGAGTTCAATGTAAAATGATTAGAACTCAAATCAAAATTAAATCCTGGGGCAATGAATTTCAAATTGAATTCAATTCAAATTGATTCAATCAAATCAATATTCAGTCCTGACAAGTTCAAACTTTCAATCGAGACTAAATTTAAGTTGAATTCAATTCAATTTCATGTTTTAAGTAATCAACATTACATCTTCGGGAAAATAATTTCAAGTTGAATTTTTCAACTGATTTCAACGCAAATTAACATTCAATCCTGAGGAGTTCGTTTGTAAACTAAACTAAATTCAAGTTGAATGCAATGCAAATTAATTTGAATTCAAACCATTCAATCTTCGGGAAATGAACTTCAACTTGAATTCAATTCCAATGGATTTCAAATCAAATCAACATTCACCCCTGAGGAATTAAATCTTACATTGAACTCAATTCAGATTGAATTCAATGTAGAATGAATTATTTCAAAACAACATTCAACCCTGGGAAATGAGTTTCAAGTTGAATTCAAGTTAACTTGATTTCATTTCAACATTAAATCCTGACGAATTCAACATGTCAATAGGATTCATTTCAAATTGAATTCCTTGTACTCCGGGTGCATTTAACACGTCAAAATAAAAATAAACAATCTTTAAGATTCTATGTTTAATATGTCCTTTGGCTGAAAGAAAATGGCTGCTGCCCGGGGTTGCCAGGGAAGTGCCGGGAGATTGGGGGGTTCTCTCCCTGGGAAAGTGTTGGGAAGTTCGGGTGATGATCGGATTACAATTGTAGAACTCGAGCCCCGGGGATTTTAGGATCTCCCGAAGGGATGGAAAATCTAGAACTTGGAAACAAAATAACACACAATGAACATAGCACCTGTCAGTAAGGGCGGTAAAACCTATCCAGAACTTCTATGCTTGTTTGCTCGGGGTCCCAACATTGGTATGTTCTGGTATGTTGGTCTTTTTCCAAGTTCTATGTTTACGTGACTCCACTCCACGTGGCTCCAAAGACTGTTTCTCCTCATCCCCAGGTGGTAGAGAGCGATTGCTACGTTTAATAATTCAAATTCGTGTTTCCAGTTCTATGTTAACCTTGCCCGGTGTAGATTAATTTTAAGTCAATCAACATGCAATCTTAGGGAAATAAATTTCAAGCTGAATTCAATTCAAACGAGTTTTGACTTAAATCAGCATTCAGTCCTGAGGAAATCAATTTGAAATTAAATTCAATTTAAACACAATTTGATTTTATTGGATTTCAATTCAAACCTAGGTTCAATCCTGAGAATTTTCATTTCAAATTGAATTCAATTGATTTTTTCAATTCAAACCAAATTCAAATCTGAGGAATCCAATTTCAAATGATTTCAATAGAAACTCAATTCAAATCCAAATCAACTTTGAAGCATCCAATTTCAAATTGAATCCAATCTAAATTCAATTCATTATTGAATTAAAATGATTTCAATTGTTTCAATTTCACATTTAATTAAAATTCGAATGCATTCATTAGTTGAACTCAATAATTAGTTCACATTGATTTCAATTTAAAACTAGTTCAATTTCAATTGATTTCAATTCAAATCCAAATTCAACTTTGAAGCATCCAATTTCAAATTTAATTCAATCTAAATTGAATGAATTATTGAATTAAAATTATTTACATTGATTTCAATTTCAGTTCTTGCAAAACTAAGATACATTCATTAGTTTAACTCATTAATCTAAGTTCATTCAAATTTAAGGCTAATTCAATTTGATTTGATTTCATTTCAAACGCAAATTCAGCTTTGAAGCATCCAATTTCAAATTGGATTTAATTTGATACGCATTAATTGATCAATTAAATCAATTGTGCAATTCATTGATTGATTGATTGATTAATTAATCTCTCTCTCTCTATCAATTTTCATTCAAATCTAAACTCAACTCTGAGGAACTAAACACGGGGGAGGGGGTCCACACATTATTCAGCGACCCTAAAAAAAATCAAGAGGTTTGAGGCGGGGGAGGGGCCTCACACCAATCAGAACATTTCATGGATCCATCACTTTCCCCACTAACAACAGCCACCAATTAAACCATCACTTTCGTCATAACTACTTGGTACCAGTGCGTCGTAACGGCTGCCATTTGTTTACAACATTCCTGGTAGCGCTCCACCCCCTCACCACCCGAACCAACTGCACCCTGGAAGCTTCGCCTGCCGCGGTCTAGGAACTGTTTCAAGATCCAATGCGTACCCGGCAGCAGAGGATCGCTTCTGCGACCGTTTCCTCACCGTGACGGTGGTGAGTTTAGCGCAACGGGGCATGGAATTGACGACACAGAATCCGATCCAACATCCGGCAGTCCATGATGAACCAGCACGATTTTCGTCGTTACTTCATCATTTGATAAGGGTTTTAAAGGGTTTGAGCCTGGTGAACCGCCTTCTGAACATCCAAGTTTCTGCAAGTGAAGTGCGGATCACCAGTCCAACAGTTTCCGAAACGTTGGGGCCATGCCGCTGGCATTTCGATCCTCGGGCGACCCCAAAGTCGGCTGGGCAGGGTTGGAGACTGTGCTGGGCTTGGATCTGCCATGTAACCCTATGTTCCACTTACCATTACTGGCTGGTGGTTTCAACGCCTATGAAAAATATTAGTCAACCAACCATTTGTTAACAACTACTAGTGAAAATAAGCCATGTTTAAAACCACCAGCTAGATTAAACTTGGTAACCAACCCCAAGAAACAATGGTAGAAAACAGCTGGTCGACAGCCTCTATAATGGTAGCTGGAAGGGTAGGGTAAGCGAAACAATGCAGGGGACTGGCCAGAGCCATTGGTAAGGGGCTGAACATTTTCAGTAACCGGTCCGGCTACGCCCCTGATTTCCTTGCTCCCAGCATCTACCAGTTGGTTCCCCCGGTCGCCAGCTTACTAAGCATAGCCATGAATCAGCCATTGTTGACTGTATGAACCTCCCATCCATCATCATAAGTTCATAATGGCTTAATGTTGGTTTCTGATTAGTGTAACCCCCCCAAAAGTAATGAAAATAGATGAAACCAACAGGTAGATACTAATCAGAAGCCAAAATTACTCCTTTGTCGCTGATTTGCTGGCCATACCACCCCAGTGACCATCGTTGCCCAGCTAGGGTGCCATGGTCCAGCGGATGGCCATCTACTTGGATACATGGTCGCCCGAAACTGGCGAGTGTAACCATGCTTAGCAACTAGCATTGGTTGTGGGCTATAGTTAGGGCCATAGGCTTTATATGGTATAGCTGGTTGGCATTTATAACTACAAGTGGCTACTTATGCATGGGTTGGCTATAGTTAGGCCAACCAGTCACATGCATTTGTAACTATAAGTGGCTACTTATGGTATGTAACAGGTTAGTAACCATGTTTCTTCTTGAGCTTACTACCAAACAGTGGTTTATGATAACTTATAACCATGGTTACTAACCAGCTCTCAGCCGTTGGATCATCACTCAAACATCACTGACGGTCGCGGGGCGGCCGGATCGGGCGTGTCCAGCGAATGAGCTGCTGATCTACTGGAGAAACTGATCAGATTATTGTCACACACAATTGGTTGTTGACAGGATCAGTTCTATCACTGAATGTTGATCAGATAGAACTACTGTGGATTCTTACAATCTGATTGGTGGATAATTTCTAAGAGCACTTTGTCTAATAACTGATCCGATTATTGCCAATAAGACACTGAGAATCTAAACTGATAGAAATACCATGGATTATTGACGATCAATAGGGTTGTCTCATCACTCAAGAATCAATTGTGTCATAATCAACTTGGTTGACACGTGTGGACTCAATATCGAGTCTATGAGCCTGTTTGTTTTGCTACCATTGGAGTAGTTCTACTTTGCCAATTGCCTCTTTTCTTGAATTCCTACTACAGGATAATCAATCATATGAGCACTTATCACCAATGGCCACTACAATTATTCAGGCGACATGCTGATCTTAGATTGTAATGCTTCGAGCCATGATCCCCCACAACCCATACACCAAACCCGCTACATCCATGATGTTCGAGGGAAGCGCGCTGGATTGCAATTGCAGCCGGCTGGATGGTCAGTTGGGGTCACTTGGCTCATGGCTTTCTTGGGATTCCAACAGTGCCATTCTTGCAATGGCCGTCTCGCGTAATAAGCAGCTGGTTTTTGACTAAGGGGTTTGATCTACCAAGGGGGATGAGATTCATTGATTGATAGTGGAATCCAGGCGCTCAACATTGGTTCATAATAGCTAATCTGGTTGGTGGGGTTGTCACCCTCTAAAAAATTACTTTACTTCGAGTGATCCCCACCATGTCATCTCAACACCGCTTGTTGACTCCACTTTTGTCTGACATTCTCTCCGGCATTTAGAATGACATTCTTTCTGACATTCTCTCCGACATATCTTCTGACATTCTTTCTGACATATCTTCTGACATTCTCTCTGGCATACCTTTTCAAAATCTTTCTGACATCCTTTCTGGCACATCTTCTGACGTTCTTTCTGACAACTTTCTAGTCGGACATTCTTTCTGGCATATCTTTTGACATTCTTTCTGACATGTCTTCTGACATTCTTTCTGACATGTCTTCTGACATATCTTCTGACATTCTTTCTGGCATATCTTCTGACATTCTTTCTGACATGTCTTCTGACATTTCTTCTGACATTCTTTCTGGCATATCTTCTGACATTCTTTCTGACATCTCTTCTGGCATTCTTTCTGACATGTCTTCTGACATTCTTTCTGACATGTCTTCCGACATTCTTTCTGACATTCTCTCTGACATTCTTTTTGGCATATCTTCTGACATTCTTTCTGACATTTCTTTTGACATTCTATCTGACATATCTTCTGACATTCTCCCTGACATTCTTTCTGACATTTCTTCTGACATTCTTTCTGACATTTCTTCTGACATTCTATCCTGACATTTCTTTTGGCATTCTATCTGACATTCTTTCTGGCATATCTTTTGACATGTCTTCTGACATTCCGTCTGACATGTCTTCTGACATTTCTTCTGACATTCTATCCTGACATTTGTTTTGACATTCTCTCTGGCATTCTTTCTGGCATATCTTCTGACATTCTGTCTGACATTCTTTCTGACATTTCTTCTGACGTTCTCTCTGACATTTTTTCTGGCATATCTTTTGACATTCTTTCTGACATCTCTTCTGACATTCTTTCTGACATTCTTTCTGACATTCTTTCTGACATATCTTCTGACATTCTCTCTGACATTCTTTCTGGCATATCTTCTGACATTCTCTCTGACATTCTTTCTGGCATATCTTCTGACATTCTCTCTGACATTCTTTCTGGCATATCTTCTGACATTCTCTCTGACATTCTTTCTGGCATATCTTCTGACATTCTCTCTGACATTCTTTCTGGCATATCTTCTGACATTCTCTCTGACATTCTTTCTGGCATATCTTCTGACATTCTGTCTGACATTCTTTCTGACATATCTTCTGACATTTCTTCTGACATTCTATCCTGACATTTCTTCTGTCATTTTATCCCGGCATTTCGTTTGACATTCTATCTGACATATCTTCTGACATTCTTTCTGACATGTCTTCTGACATATCTTCTGACATTCTCTCTGACATTCTTTCTGGCATATCTTTTGACATTCTCTCTGACATGTCTTCTGACGTTCTATCCTGATATTTCTTTTGACATTCTATCTGACATATCTTCTGACGTTCTTTTTGGCATCTCTCTTGACATTCTCTCTGGTATTCTTTCTGACATTTCTTCTGACATTCTTTCTGACATTCTTCCTGACATTTCTTCGGACATTCTTTCTGACTTCTTTCCTCGCGGTTGAGGTCCGGCAGCGACCACTGGGCGTTGGATGGTCGTGGTTGAGGTCCGGCAGCGACCACTAGTCGTGCATGTTCGTGGTTGAGGTCCGGCGGAGAAGAAGGAGGAGGAGGACGAGGAGGAGGAGAAGGAGTCAGCTCTGATAAAATCTAACAGCCCTCACCTGACAGGTGGGGAATAAACATGAGTCAACCAATCAATCATCCCAAAATATTGGGAAAGCGTAACACGTTTAAGACTCACCAACTCGTAATATTGGTGAATATTGCTGGTTAATCTTGATAGTGTGGCTAGTGACGGTTCATACCGGTCAAGGATGGTTTTGGTTGATCCTGGGATTCAATCCCTAACCCAAAGAATGGTCGTTCCCGTAAAAACCATAAGTGGCACCTTTGGAATCTCAGGGGTGCAAAACATTAGCAAGAACAACCAGCCTACGATCCTGAAAGGTCATAGAATTTTGCCGCCAAACATGCTGCCATTCCTGCCCCAGCTGGCCAAATTTTAGTGAGTTCAATGATCACCCAAAATCCTTTGGTGAACAGTTCGGTGATTCTCCCAAAAATGATGGCCCAAGCACCACCAAGCCGACCGCGCTTCCCATCCGGGTTGTGGCAAGAGACTGGCAAACCACTTTTGCGCTCCTGAGAGGTACCATGAACATTAGCGGATCGCTGGTGGAAATCTCCAGCGCTCAAAAACGCGCAAAACGGGCGATCCAACCATCATCGGAAGGGTCTGTTGGAACATTTCCACGGGACTTTTTTCACCACCTCGTTAAACCAGCCAGAAGAAAAACACCAGAATGTCTTGGCGAACTGATGAGTTGTTTCCATCCTAGGGATAACACCGGTCAGTGGTTTTTAACCTTAACCGACTAACTGCAAACATATCATGGATTTGTTCAAAAATGGTGTGTCCCCAAAATTGTTGGCTTCCTATGAGTGCTATGAACAGCTGAATTGGTGTTGACCTCAGAGCAGGCCGTCACCAAAACACGAACCCTTCATAGAAAAACAATCAAAAAGTAATCCTGAAAGTTCTATTCATCCACAAGGAATCCTAAAAGGAATCCTATTACTTCACCGGGCTTCAAATCCACATTCAGAGTTAGAACCTTCCATGGTCGCCCCCAGAAATGATGGGAAAATCTCTGGTGGAAAGCCTTAAAGTTTCAACAGCGAAGGCTCTCCGAGGTCGATTCTCCACTCAACCAACCCAGTGAGTGTTACGAGTAGCTTCACGTGTTCAACGACTTAGCTAAGCTTGTCAACTGCATGCATCCGGTCCAGTCCAATGGTACCGGTTGTTAATAACTGATAATTAGTTGATACATCATCCGGCACCAGTAGTTATAGTTGTTGATGGTTTGAAATATCATTCATTGTGGATGATTATCATCTTGAATGTTTGATAACTGAGGCCAATCAAGAGTTTATATTGGAGAGATTATGGCACCACTAGTTATAGCTGTTGACTATCACCATAGTTCTTGAGTAGGGTACATAGCTAATCAGTATAGTGATGATAAATAACTATAACTATACTAACGATGATGACTAAGTTACACTGACAATGGTATTGGTTGATAATCAACCTCTAGAGTATAATGAACTACCTGACGATGATTATTTGCTAAATGTATTGTTAATATGGCTGTGGGTCAAAACCCTGTACCCCTTGTTCCCCTATCATTAACCATTGTTTTCCTTCTATTTTTGTTGGTTACCATCCTCTATTGTTGTTGGTTAATTTAATACAGTATTGACCCATAGCCATATCTACAGTATTTATCGCTAGTTGTGAATGACAAAAATCCGAACTGCCTCATGATGGCTGTGGATAGTGGTACCTACGGCTACAACTCTCGAGTGAAGCCCAGCATCTGTTCGCTCGTGAAGCCCTACCATACCATCAACCGAGCAATAAGAAGCTGGTCGAACTTTTTCCCAGGCCATGATCAACAGGCGACTTCAGCCGCGCTGGTGGTTGTAGATTTATCAGTGAGCCGCATTGAAATGCAATTCGCCGCCTGGTTTGTTATGGGCATGTAATTGGCGGGGATAAGAACCAACATATCCCAGCAACTAGCGAGGGATCTGTTGGTGAACAATTTGACCAACTACCTCAACCGTTTCAGCCGCAGCTGCGGCATTCATCATTCACATTGAGGCCCGCGGGCTCCAAATGAGGCGCTGGCCCATCTGGTGCACCCCCCATCATGCGCCCAGCGTCAGTCTGCCGTTGTTGCATTCGATGGAACCACTGGTGGCCGAAAATCCCGCCTGAGGTTCAGAGGCGATGGCGATGAGTTCCCAATCCTCCCATGGCTTCAGTAGGACATGGCTTCACCAGCGGAATTCAAGGGGTCTGGGGGGCTCAAAATGGCGCTGAAGCCCATGCTTTTTTCAGGGCCAAGGGTGTGCACTTGTGATTTTAATGGGTGGCGTCCGAAGCAGTCCTCCTTGAAAGGGCCCTACGGAGCCCCAGCTTTTTCCCATGGTCTGCTGGGGTGGCCCCACCATTCAACACGAGTGTGACCTTGAATAGCCCGTGCCTTACGGACCAATATGAGGATTATATAACTCATAGGCGGGATTTCTCAGTAATCAATATTGGTGAACGCCAGCATCCTGGATTCTTGACTGGTCTCCATCAAGCAGCATCGAATCGATTGTTTGGTCATGTTTCTCCATCAGAATTAATGTTTTCCCTCTCCCAGTGCTGGTTCGTTTCTGCATTCAAACATGAGCATTATTACTGTAGTCGGCTGCTTTCCCATTCGCCATCGTTAACATCAAACGATAGCTTTGGGATCATTAAACCGTGTTCAACCTCCCTATCGTCATCAACACCAAGCAATCATTCACCACAGTCCCGCTGTTGTCAAACAATCATCGCACTCCGCATCATTGCATGAAGGTCTCTCCATCATGTACGATACTATACTAAGCATAAGATCACTAGGGGAATTGAGCATAGTAGTGTGATGGTTGAATTATTGTCTTGAATTACGAATAATACAAGATCCTTAACTATATGGCTATGGGTCAAAACCCTGTACCCCTGGTTCCCCCATCATTTACCATTGTTTTCCCTACAGTTTGTTGGTTATTAACCACCATTATTGGTTGATTAATATTGACCCATAGCCATATCCCTCCATCATCAGCTCCCCAGCAAACCGTTGCCGATCGGATTTCCACGACGAGATGCATTACACTGAGACGTACAGGAGGCTCCGTGGTTAATCAGCGTCCCCTCTTTGCACGGCTGATTGGCATCCGCGATCTTGGCGCCAGCAAATGGCATGAATCATGGCTAGATAGTGGTTAACAAGCATCTGATGAGTTGATCAGTAATGAGAATGATATGGTTAACAAGCTGGGAAGAATTGGGTACGACCATGATCACTGGTTGGTGGTTGAATCACCCCTATGAACAATATTAGTCAACCAACCGCTTGTTCATAATCATAAAAGGGAAAATAAGCAAAATGTCGATCAAACCACCAGCCGGTAGTTGTTCAATCATGTTTGTTGCTAATTAGCCCTTGGTAACCATTATTACCCATTATCAAGAAAACCAAGCAGCATGAATCATGGTTGCCAGGAGTTGGGAGCTGTCACTCCAAAACAAACTTGCCGCTGGAGTTGCACATGACACATCGAACTGGCAGCGTCCCTCGAAAGCTGATGAATCAGCGACAGCTGGAGTGCTTCAAAGAGAACCCCCTCAATGAGAGAACCCCCTCAATGAACTCTCCAGATCTGTTGGAAATCGCAGGGGATTTACATGGCTATGGGCCAACCAAGAAAGGTAAGCATCCCAACAAAGACGAGCTTGATTGGTCCTTTGGCTCAGACTTTTTACTGTCCGGAGGTCCGGGCCCACAGCTATCTCAAGTGGTACATGCCGGACCTACCACGAACCAATCATTGGCACGGCAATTGATCAGCCATCCCCGACTTCCAGTTGCAATTCTAGTAGGTTCCCAGCTGGTTTCTACCATTCATTGTTGTTTGGGGTTGATTACCTACATGCAATGGTAACTGGCAACATAAGGATCGTTAACCATTGGTAGTTCGGCATGAACCACTATTCATCGACAACTAGCCATGATACTTCCATGGTCAACCAGCATACTCTCCATGGATTGCTGGTGAATAACCAGCATCAAAAGTTCACAACCACTGAACTGTCCC
Source organism: Symbiodinium kawagutii (assembly GCA_009767595.1). Lineage (NCBI taxonomy): Eukaryota > Dinophyceae > Suessiales > Symbiodiniaceae > Symbiodinium > Symbiodinium kawagutii. The sequence goes on along the minus strand of VSDK01018433.1, from coordinate 354,052 downwards.
GTTGTCTGTTGGTTAACAACCATTACTAACCATAGTTATGAAATCATTAAATCAACCAAGGTACAACGAACTTATTGTTGACCAGCTACATCAAATGTTTATTTACCATCAATCAACTATAGCTATTAGAAACCAATGAACAACCCTGACTGCACACTGTCTCAGGTTTGGTTGGATGTACTTAGTAAATTAGTAAGCACTATTGACCGTGTAACCACGATTAACCATTGAAAACACCTATTGTATTACTATTTACTAACCAAGTGTTATTTGCCATCAATGAACCACAGTGATTAAGCATAATGATTGACCATAGCAATTGCGCATCATTATTAGCCATGGTAAACCATCAACTTGGCAACAGTTGATGAACTTATTATTGACCAATGGTTAATTACCATCAATTAACCATTGGTCAATAATAAGTTCACCTTTGAAACTAATCATTGGTTTATAATACCTCTTCACCCTCGGTTACTAACTTCTCATTAGCCAATGGTTTCATGGGTCATTATCATTAACCACATGGTAACTTACCACTAGTAAAATCAAAACATGATTATTGACCAATGGTTAGTTACCATCTATGATGGATTTTCCTTTGCCATGTTAGTTTACCAGAGGGTAATGTCAACCCAGGATGAAGCTAAACCCCTGGTTGATGATCATAGGGGGTATCCCCCAGAAGCCAACTGGTTTCCCATTAGCATGGTAACCCCCCAATTAATAAACCTGGGGTTTAGCTTCATCCTGGGTTGCCATTAACTCTTCATATGGTTAATGGTAACCCAGGATTACCATTATCAATTATCAATTATCAACTATCCTTCATTGATTTGACCAATTTTAATTGATTACTTCAATTGAATAGAGTAATACTGAAATTAAAACTACTTCAATCAATAATTGATCAAAATCATTTACTTCACTATGAATTTGTTGGTTATCATCCCCATTAGTTGGTTGGTTAAGTGCTTGACCCAGCTCGCCATATGAATACCTCTTCACCCTTGAAAGAAATCAACTCTTCTGTGGGACCTGAGGCGCCACAGCCCAGCGCCGCAGCCGAGTTGCAGCAGGTGCTGCGCATGGTGCCTGATGCAAGCTGCGCTGCGCGCAGTTTCCCCAACGTGTTTCACCATCCCGTGGTAGCGGTACCCCCCGAATCTATCCCAAAACATACAAAAATTGTACATATACATAGACATATGTATTTATTTGCAAGGATGAGAGAAACAAAAACATTTTCAAACAATGAAAAGAAACTATCTACTATCCATCCATCCATCTATCGATCTTTTTGCAAACATATGAAGCACATAATGTACTGTGCGAGAATGCCTGAATATGCGTTGAGAAAAAAACATGTACATATGCGTGCATGCAAACATCATCTATTGTAGTGTGCAAACGTGGGGGTGTGTTTGCTAAGGGAACTAATCATGTCTGAAACCCCAGGATGGATGATTCACCGAATTGGTACTGATCGATGCCATGAGTTGTGGTTGTGCACCATTGCCTGTCCGAAACCCAAAAGCATCTTCATGGCCATCGGAGCGAAAAGTTGCAATGTGGGCCCCTGACACTGGCTATATGGTGGTTTCTGCAAGAGAAAGGATCTCAGAAGGGTACCCCAAATCATCCAGAATATTCAACATTTAGAGTAATCAACGAACCATTTTGGGGAAGAAACCACCAGATGTTCGTGAACAGAACTAGAATAAGCATCAAGCGTGGTAGATATAACGATCAATTGATGGTGTGTCAACCGCCCACTGCTGGGGCCACCCTGATGTCCGCAGGGCTTGGTGGGGTGAGGCGAGCCAGGGCTTCGCATTAGTTGGGCCCTAACACGCAGGGCCCACCGCTGAGGCAGGTGTTGTTGATGGGGAGTGAGGAACCGAAGCCATGGGATGATGCTGGAAATAGGAATACCCCCCAAATCATCCAGCTTTAAAACCATTTGTAGCAATAAGCCAACCCAAAAACTTTGGGCGACCCTGATCTTAATAAACAATCAGCAATGTTTTCCATGCAAACCAATGGTGTGAAAGTTGTCGCAAAGGCAGCAATAAATTCAACTCAAGGTGGTTTCAACCTTCTGCAAACGCTAGTTCATCAACTAACCATCACAAATGCTAGGACCATCTGAAATATGGCAGTGGGTCAAAACCCCGTACCCCTGGTTCCCCATCATTAACCATTGTTTCCCCTATTGTTGTCGGTGGAAATCCCCTGTTAGTTGCTTGGTTAATATTGACCCATAGCCATATGAGCAGGCTGTACCAGGGGCAAAGCGCCAGGTTTTAAAACTTCAGCCACAACCAGTGATGGTCGCGAATGGGAGCGGTGGCCTCTGAGCGAGGAACGACTCGGAACGACTCGGAACGACTCGGAACGACTCGGAAGGACCCGGAACGAGCCACGGCGTGCCACGGTGGTCTGAGATCCGGACCAGGCAACTGAAAGTCGATGGAGTCAATTTTCCAGCCATACAAGTCATGCCCGAGTTTGATGGCTCATAATTTTTTCTGCCTGGGATGCGCTTCCGCGACCAGCTTGGAATCCCATCATGACGGCCAAGCACCCGGCACCAATGCTTGGGTCATGGCAAGGGAAAGCTACATGATTTGCACTAGTCACTAGCCATCATCATGTTCTAGCACCCATTGGTATTCATCATCATTGGTCATCACTGATAGCTTTAATGTCATGAGATTCATGAGCCAATACGAACCATTTCCCAGCAAGCATTGGAGCTGAGGAGAGTGTTGGCACTGTCAACACGAACTATGTGTGGTTGGTATCCACGAACCATAACGAATAACATCTTTGAAATCATAAAATAAAAACCAAAGTGAAAAGGCTGTAAAACTAATATACTAAAAATGTACAAAATGCTGAAAGCCAACAAGAACATTTGTTAATGACAGTCGGTAGAACTTACAAACATACTAAACGACACACAAATACTGTGGGCAAAACATCCAGTCAAGCAGGAGAATAAAAACATACTGAAATTTAGTTGTACATGCACACGTGCACATGCATACCGTATGGACGTATATATGGCTAGTGGTTGAAACTCTGGCACCCTTGTGGACCTTTCGTACAAAACCAAACTCTTGCTGGGTTGTCCACCTATCCAGTTTTTTGGATGCTTGGTGGCCTGACCCAGCTCGCAATGTTAAAATAAATTCACGCCATGGGTCACAACCAACCATAGCCGTATGAGTCTATGAAACGCAATTCACCAACATGACTTCTTCACCTACCCCATAGCCATCTGAAAAAACTATCACCTGGTCGGTAGTTTCAATCCTTTTCAAGAAGTAGTAGGGAAA
>VSDK01018433.1:312869-350698 GCA_009767595.1 Symbiodinium kawagutii | reverse complement strand
GGGAAAAATGAGAATCAATAAACAAAAATATACAAAAAGGATGCTCGTGAGGTATTGGAAGCAAGCTTTGTGAGATGTTCATCGGCCGTGTGTCTTCCTACAACGCATGCGCAACAACCACAAACCAGCTTCGCTGCAATAGCCCCTCATAGCATATTTATATACATATATATATATATATAATATTTATTTTATGCATAGATACATATACAAGGAAATAAATATATAAATGAACAAATAAACAATGAAATACATAAATAAAAACAATATATATATATCTACATATACACACAGATACTCATACTATTTATATATGTATCAAATCATGAGGAAACCATCAACTATCACCAACTAGCTATAAGCATCCTGGAGCAAAAAGAATACCCCGCATGTCAGCTATTAAAACCATTTAATGACCTATTGCGGATGGTCCAACGTGATCCAGGATCACTAAAGCCATACAGGGTGTGTATCAAAATAGGGCCCCCAAACATGGATGGTTTATTGCTCAAAATTATTATTGAATGATTTGGGGGCACCCCTGTTCTGAGAAACTACCATCCCAAGAAAAGAAATCACCGGCCACCTTTCTGCCCAACTCTGAGCTTAGCTCAGCCACACTTTGGCGTGCACTTCTGGCCGTGCTTGATGATGTTTCCCTGGCGCAAGTGGCCGTTCGCCATCCAGGTGACAACAGTAAGCCAACCAATTCGATAGTGACCATGTGATTACACCACTTCTGCTCCAAATAGTTCCCCCTTTAAAGAGATGTATGGATACTATTGGATACTTCTGGTTCCTTCCCCCCCAGCCACGAAGCCAACCATTCCGCCGAAGGTCCCTGTGTTGGTGACGCTGGTTGTCCCAGCCAGTTGCCGAAGATCTGCCAATCGATGATGGTCCACAGCCAATCGATTCCAAGCAGTGTTGGTTATGCCATGGCCTGGTATATCAAGACTGCAGGTTCTGCAAGTTCCTCATTGATGTTGAACATCAATGATTCTCATCAAAAATGAAGGCATGGAACCCGCCGACTTACCAACCATAGCTTCATCACTCATCCAAGCTGGACGGCTGGGCATGGATCAATAAGAAACTTCATCAAAGGGCTCTCCCTACCCTTCCAGTTACCTCTACAGTAGGTAACCAGGGAGTCTCCATTAGGGACCTTTACCTATTTTTTGTTGGAAACTGGCTGCGGGTAGGGTCTGGTAGATTCACTGCTGGAAATCACCGTGTGGGTTTCCCTGTCTGCATCAAATTTCATCACTTGCCACTATCCCATGGAAAACACATGCTCAACAACTCGTGCTGATTCGTACACAAAACCAATCTTGAACATGGTTGATTGCCATGTGATCATTCTCAACATCTTGCCATCTCAATAAAGTCATTAATAATCACGCTTTTTTGAACCATCCTTGCCAGATTCAAACATGTATTAACCACTTCCAGGAAAGGAGACTAGCTGGTTGGTGGTTTCAAACCCTTCGAAAAATATCAGTCAACCAAGCGTTTGTTGATAATCATGAAAGGAAACGTGAGCAAAATGTCGATCAACGCACCGGCCAGCAGTTCTTCAACCATTTTTGTTGCTGGTTCTCCCCGATCATTTACCAGGTAGTCACCCGGGACCCATGATTAAAACCACTAACTAGGATAAGTTGCTGCTGCTAAACCCACTACCATTTTACCATTATTAATTAATCAACCATTACCCAGAATTACCCATGATCATGAACCGCTTTGAATGGTTATAACCATCATTAGTTGCTTATTATCCCCTACTATTAGTAGTTGTCATCCCCTATTTATAACCATTAGTTATTACCCCCTATTAACCAACTAATGATCAAACCATCATAGGGGATAATAACCAACTAATGATCAAACCATCAAAGGGGATAATAACCAACTAATGGCTATAAAAACAATAGTAGCAACTAATATATCCCCTACTATCAGTCGTTGTTATCCCTTATGCATGGTTATAACCATCATTAGTTGCTTACCATGATCAAAGAACCACCAGCCAGGAGCAGACTCCACGACGATCGCTGCGCCGTGCCTCTTTGCACCGGGAGCTGGCCGCATTGCTGACGCCGGGAATGCGACCTCGAGGCGAGCCGTGGTCCGCTACTATGGGTAGCTCAGTTGCCAGAGATGCAACATTTCTAGAGATCCGGGGGTTACCCGGAGTTATCTCATATAGTTGGATTGTAGTTGGTAGATGTTGGTAGTCACCCTAGTTTAAAGGATAAAATCAAACATCTCTGATAGGGGTAACGTTGCTGGAGTAGATTCAGAGCATGCCACATTCCAGTTTTTCGATCAGTTTCCAGCCGGTTGTTCCGAGAACTGAAATGGAGGCATCTACTCCAGGATAGTTAATTGGATGATCATCCCATTTCGTAAGTGGTTTGTAACCATGGTTACTACCTATCCAGTGATGACATACCCCACAGAAAGGGTACTGCCCATGCTTACTAAGTGGGATGATCACCCAATGTATGTACCATAACTGCTACTTATCGACTTGATTTTGACTGTACAGGCGGGAATCATAATTCTTCGCTGCAACATTCTGCTACTTACCCACAAGTTGTGTTCACCAACAAGGCGAAACGGTTGGATACTGTGGCTGAACTATCGCCGGGGGGCCGCTGGGTTTGCGCTTGGTGAATATGCTTGGGAATGGTTCGAAAGCTATCATTGGTCATCAATCATATGGTCTGCAAAATCCGGTTGCGTGGAAAATCCGTCATTTCCAGGTGGGTCTCCCAGGGGGTAGCCCACTCGTTAGTTTCCCAAGTGGTAGTTTATTCAAGACCTCATTTCACCTACGATAACGAAAAGGACTTGAGGGTGCTCAACTATGCCTGTGGGACCCATGTTGTTGTTGCTGGTTGCTTGATGGTAAACGCTCAGCCGTTCCTGATGAGTAATGTTGACCCACGAAAAAAAGCCCTTCCTTTACGAATTGGGGCGGTGCCATTTTAGTTGCCACTTTTAGGGGGTACCCCTCTATGAGTCAACTGGGGACTATTAGACTATTAGACCCCACATAATCAGATATGCTTAGCCATCACCATCACCTACAATGCTGGACCATCAATATCCATGTGCATGCTCTGCTTCGCTCATACCAAGCTTGTGAGTCCACGGGGTTGGCAGACTGGAACATGGTGAGAAAACTGCAAAACATGAAATACATCTGAATATGAATATGTTTGATATACTATCTTTGGTTAGGGCACTCCTGGTAGCTCCTTAGCTCCCCCTTTAAAGGGATTTAGGACTCCTTAGCTCCCTCCCAACCACCCCGTCATATGTTTCGCATATATTTTGAACCTACCCGAGAAGCCTGGATCTAATCGAATCGTTTGTCAGGTTCAATGGCACTGTGTACAGTGACTGCTTTTTGTTGCTCACCATCTGGAATTGTTGCTCCTAAGCATAGCTGAACATCATTTGGTTGGTGGTTGCACCACGGCTCTGAAAAGATATGCTCGTCACTCAACAAACCATCCCAAGTATTGGGGAAATCGCACAGTTTTAAAACCACCAACTAATAGCCGTTTAACCAGGCTATTGTTGATTGTTGTCCATTGGTAAATCCTCTGTTCTTAACCAGTAGCAATGTTTATAACCCCTATTCTTGGTTATTCTACCATCTGGGTTAGGTCATTCCTGGCAGCTCCTGGCCTGGCTTCCCCTTTGTTTGGGCCTTTCCGGGCCTTTCCGCAAACGCCAGGCGGCAAGGGTTGGGTAGACATCGGTAGGAAGAGGGCTCGAAGACTCCTTGCCTGCAGGCCTCACTGCGAAACGCTGCGAAGCACTGCCAACAGTTGATCAGAAAAAACCAGAGGCAACAAGGCCTCTGAAAAGTAAATAAAAGTAAGTGATCCGGCTAAATTTGGTGGAAAACTGAGTTAAAAAATGATAAATAAAAAAGTAGTGAAAACTTGTTGCACACAAAAGTAATTATATGGTCGAACATTGGGTGGAACAACTCGATCCTGCTAAAAGGATCCAGTTTTTTTCATGCTGTATACATGGTAAATCCAGTCCAAAAATCATACACATCCAGGGCTGCAATTGACAAAATCATGTGATGTGAACACCCATCAACTCATCATTAGCCCGAACGACTTCAAGATCTCCATCACTTTGGATCGAAGCACTACCGCACAACGTGCTGCTTGCCAGTTGGTTCAAACCTGTTTGGTGGTTTCGAGTACGTACCTCAAGTCATCAGACGAATTCTGTAGTTATCCCGGGGAAAGGGTGGAAAGTAACAAACATAGGTGAAATTGTGAAACCACCAACTATAGGGATGGCTCAAAGTGATTGCCAGTGGCTGCCACCTTCCCACAGCCTTTGATGGCTTGTCTACTAAAGAGTGTTGTCAACATTTCCTTCCCAATGTCTTTGATGCAAATTGTTTTCTAGACTCCTTCATTGATTTTTCACTCGATTTTTGATTCTTAATTCAATTTCTCCCGTCCCTCCCCTTTCTGTCAGAACCGGCCCCCGCGAGTGATGCCCTACTAAGCCAGCTTAGTAGTCAGGGTTGATACATCCAGTGGGTTCACTCCAGGACTCAGCCTCTCAAAAAACGAGCAGCAAAGTTGCGCTACGTTCAATTCCCAGAAATGATTCAGGGGAAAGGCTACAGGAACCCATCAGAAGGGGTGACTAAAAGAAAGATTTCCAACAACCCAGTGATCAACCACCAACTCCAGATCCAAAGGGTTTCCTCAACCCTTGCAGGGTCAGAAGAAAAGCTATAGGAACCTCCAGGAGACCATCCAATTCTCCAAGCACCAACCCAGTGATGAAGCTTCGGCCAAGGAACCATGGAGGCAATGGATGGTTTGTAGCCAGACTCGGAGCACAGCCGCCAAGGGCCAAGGGGCAAAAATGGTCCATAATGGCTACCAATGATGCAAAGTGATGCCAAGAAAATAGCAAAATGATAGCATTATGAGATGTTATGAGCTGGTTCATGGGGCTTGCAATGATTAATGTGCAGACGTACCAACACCAAGATTAGCCTCAACCATGGTCGCACTCAACTACGATGGGTTACAGCCAAGGTGGTTCACCATGGTCACCCCAGCTAGAGCTCCTTAGATACAAACGTTGGCGCGCTTCCTCTGTAGGTCTGGCTGGTGGTTGGCCCATGGCGAGATTCGATGCCACCACCCCCAGGTGCTGAATATAGTTGAAGCCGCCAGTGGTTCTTGGATGATAGCCCCAACATACTACAAATTCAACACCTAGCAGCCCCCAATAAACCAGTTACTATAAATTATATCATTACCTAAAGCCGTATAGAATCAATATACCCGTTTCATCCACTTACTACAAAGTACCTAGAACCATCTGAAATCACTAACCAAAACCTGAGTTGTCACCACTACTCTACTCACGCCGGGAGTGCCCACTCGTGCCCTTGCTTTGTATTTTCTTCCTTTCCCATTGGATGTTGTGGAATTTACTCACCACATCAAGAACTTTCAATATCTTTGGTGCCCTAATGCCCAAGCATGACCTTCGCTACTTGAATCACCGCAAATGGGCGCCGAACGTCATAAACGGGGATTGTAAACCATCTATCTAAACAGAACTATATGCTACAAGTGGCGCTTATTGGTAGGTTGGTCACCTAACAATCATCAACAACCATAATTCCAACACCAACAACCATTCTATGACAAGGCCCGCTATCGGCTAGCAACTATGATGATCAATATGATTGGCATGATTAACAATATGCCGACATAAATAGCTCCGATTATACAACTATGATCAGTCGTAGTATATTGGTGAAACCCAGTAAATTACCAAATCCACACTGGCATGATCAACAAACTATGAATACCAACACCCGGTGAAAACACTAGGTGCCATCATATGCCATCATATGGGTGTTTCTCAAAATAGGGTTAATTAATCATTGTGTGTTGAGAAGAAACCGACCATCACTTTGGGGTTCCCTATTCAAAGAAACCATCATATTGATCTTATTGTTGGTTAGTATCCACTATTATTAACCACGATAATCCCAAACAAAATCTATCGGTCATAGTTAATGGAACCCCTACATACCATGGTTAAAGCCATCATCAGCCACCACCCTATGATTAACAACTGATGTTCATCATATGCCCTGTTGCCCGGCTGCAGCTAAGCAGCGTTACAGCGCGGTGTGCATGTCCCACCACCAGCAATGGTTCTACCCTGCGCACAGCCCACGAAAGGAGCATGTGCAAGGCCTGTTCGCCCCAGCAGCGAAGCGGTGCCCAGTTGGAGGGTTCGCGTGGTGAACCCTCCAAAAACATGGAGAGAACCTCTGGAAAACGAACCATGTTAGGAATGAAAAATGACCATTTGCCGATTGGAAAACCTGCTATTTTCACGGTGGATTTCCCACGCAACCAGGTTCGTTTACCAGAGAAGAACTAGGAGAACAGTTGCGAGCAGCAAAAAGACTTGAATTGCAACACGCAGCTACATGCAATGGAAAGCTATGGTGTTTGGACCATGGTGCAGAATTCAATCATCAAGAACGATGATCATAGGCAAGTGGTCTCTTATTCTTTTTGCGTTTCAAAGCAGTAACGAAATCTTGCTTTGGTGATAGTGATGAGTTACTCACAGACTACTGGATGGTGCTGGTCAATTGGCAAAGCTTCGGAGTTGGGCAACAAGAATCCCTCGTGACCATTCGAGTGGCTGGACCATAACGAAAAAAAAACTAATAGTACTGCCTGCCTTCCCGGACTTCCCTGGTATTTTTCGGCCTTGGGAAGTTGTGTTCTGAAAGAAAACAGCGTCCCAAGTTCTAAAGCTCGAAAAACAAGAAGGGGTTCCTGGCACCGGCTTCCCCGTGTCAAAGGGAACGGGATACCCCGAACGCCAACCCCCATCCAGGATACAGTAATTACCCTGAACGGGGCCCTTGGTTACCACGACTCCGGGAAGCTACGGGGGCTGCGCCTGTGGGGGATCGACACCTCACTTCTCGACAAGTGAAGGTCGCTGGAGACAAAGTCCCCGCGTTGCAGGTGAGCTTGGCCTCGGCAGTTGGCAATCTTGAACATGATGATCTGTTTAGTGAACTATGATGGGTTAACTATGATTAACATGATTGTTTCATGATCTATGATAGGTTCAGCTAGTTGGAAATCTCGAATCATGATGATATGGTGGTTTCTCAAAGGAATGAAGCCCAAAAAAGGATGGTTTATTTCTAGAAATTCTACCTAAACTGGATGATTTGGGGGGGTCCCTATTTTGAGAAAGAGCCATATGTCAAATGAACTATGATGGGTTCAGGTAGTTGATATGTTTAGTGAGCTCTGATGGGTTCAGGTGGTTGATATGTTTAGTGCACTCTGATGGGTTCAACTAGTTGAACTGTTTGGTGCACTCTGAGGGGTCCATCATGGTTTCATGGGTTGACATACGTGACTGTTTCATGAAGTATGACTGGTTCAATCTGGCTCAACTCGCTCATTAAACATTGATCATCATTGATCATTGAATCAAACGTTCTAATTACACATTGAGTCATGAACTCTTATTTAATGATAATGAATCAATGAACATTGAAAGTAAACAGGCAAACAAGTCAGTGATCCTGATAACAAGCCATTGTCGTTCTCATGGCAAGCCATCAGCGAATGTTGGTTGCTGAGATTCGCCTCTCCTGATAGGTATATGCACCATAACTGGAAGCTGGTAGTAACCGAACAAATCTAAGAGGGAAATCGACTTGACAAGGCATACAAATATGATACGCATTGCTGATCATCTGATCGAGCGAGCATGCTTAGTATCCGTTTTGTGGGTAATATCGTTGATAAACAAACAAAAATAAGCAATTTTACCATGGATGATCATCCAAGTACAGTTGACCTTGTTTGATGACATCATTCTGGATGAAACTAGGTTCCTGGGATTACCTGGTTCCTATCAAATGGTACCCATCAAATTTCAAGCTAGCCATGGTACCCATCAAAAACCCACTCGGGGCGTTCACTGACCAAAAGAATAGTTCAACCGTTGGGATAACATATTATCCTAACAAATATGAGTACGGTTCATCGAAGGAAGTTTAGAAGTCTAACTTCCGACAATATGGACAACTCAGCTAGGGTAGATCGCCTATGCAGGTGTGAGAAAGAAGATATGTGCGCAAGATGAGAGTGCGAGCGCGCAAAAATGTTAGGAAAGTCGCGAAATGTTGTGTTTTGCAAGGTTTTGTGCATCATGAGGGTCCAGAAGGGTACCTCGCTAAAGCGGCGGGTGCGGAGCACTGTGGCGGAAGGTGTGTGCAAAAATCGTGAAAAAACCTAGGCGCGAAGCACATTTGGAAGTCAAAATCGTAAAAACATGTCAGCTTCGGAGCACTTTCGGAAGTTGCAACTTGCAAAATCGTGAAAAAACCTAGGCGCGAAGCACATTTGGAAGTCAAAATCGTAAAAACATGTCAGCTCCGGAGCACTTGGGGAAGTTGCAACTTGCAAAATCGTAAAAAAACCTAGGCGCGAAGCACATTTGGAAGTCAAAATCGTAAAAACACTGCATGCTCGTAAAAAACACTACATGCTCGGACCACTTTTGATGACTCATGATTCTCAAAACTGGCACGCTGCCTGCGCGCGAAGCAAATTTTTAAGATAAAATCTTGCACCGAACTAAAAACTGCAATTTTACTAGCGTTTCGGGCCACTTTTCGGAGATGTCATATGATCATGAAAATTGGCACGCCGCCTGCGCGCGAAGCACATTCTCACGTCCGAAGTCGCAAAAACTCGTGGTTTTTAACAAGTTTTGAAAGTTGCATGTCCGAAAAAGTGCACGCGGCCAGGGCGAGAAGCACATTTTGAAGCAAATGTGTCAAAACACAGCACGTTTTGACACTTTTTGAACACAGGAGACAAAAGTAGGAAAACACTTGCGTTTCGCGTCACTTTTCGTGATTTATGTGGCCACAATGTGCACAACGCTTGCGCGCCAAGCACATTTGCAGGTCAAAAGTAGCAAAACACTTGATGATCGGAACACCTTTGCAAGGTCCAATTATCAAAAGTGGCCAAACACCTAGATGCAAAACACTTCATGATCGAAGCACATTTGGAAGGTAAATGAATAGATAGACGAAAGATGGCTAGACAAAGAGGTAGCCAGATAGATCGACAAGTCGATAGTCAGATCGATGGGTGGCTAGATGGATAGTCAGATACATAGATGCATCGATGGATGAATAGATGGATAGATAGATGGATAGATAGATAGATAGAATAGCTAGAATAGATAGATGGAATAGACATACAATTGGATAGCCAGATTCAGATGGCTAGACGGGTCGATAGATAGACAGATAGGTCGACGCAACGAGAGTCAGATAGAAAAGTAGATAGATAGTCAGGTAGAAAGACAGAAAGATAGACAGATGGACACATAGATGATCAGACAAATAACTCGGTAGATAGATAGACAGATAGATAGATAGGCAGATAGATAAATAGATAGATGGACAGGTAGATAGATAGATACATAGACAGAAAGATGACGAGATAGATAGTGAGGTAGATAGAAAGACAAGTGCATAGGCAGATAGATAAACGAATAGATCATCAGATAGATAGATAGATAGGCAGTCAGACAGACAGAAAATCAGAAAGAAAACTGATCCACTGATAGAAAGATAGCTAGACAGATAGGCTGCCAGTCAAGTGGCCAGATCGATGCTCACATTGGTAGGAAGTCAGGCCCAAGTGATGTTCAGTTCTCGGATCCCTCGGACAATCAATCGTCGCAACCACAACTGCACACTCCTATAGTGCTCCTATCTTGGAAACTTCCGCCACCGCCTTGTGCGGTACTACTGGTATTCAAAACACATATTACAACAATGGAACCACGGTTCATCTGAATCAGGCTAAGGGAACGCTGATATCTCTGAATGCAATGTATCACTCTGATTGCCCCTCCGTTAGCCATTAAACACCTGTTAGCCATGAATATAAATGCATTAGTTCAAAGTGTGCATCGAACAATTAAGCATGTCCCGGTGGGTCGTTGCCCTGCACCCCTTCTGTTCACATCCTAAAACTGACCAGAATAGTCCAGCTGTTGGGGCTGCTACACCATTTTTGCGACGCTTGGTTGTGACTGATGCCCATGCAACTACCGTAGTTACAAGCAACTGGGCAGTTCCAAGTTGGAGCCCAGCCCCCTATCACTGGCAATCACCCCAGCGAAGGTGGATCAACCAGCGGTTTCCACCGCTGGGTGGGTCACCATGGTCCAGCCGCGGCACCACGGAGGCTTCGTAGCCAGGGGAGCAAGTGGTGGAACAAATGGCTCCGGAGGCAATCTCTGTCCCAACTTTGCCCTTGCAACCGTTGCCTTGCCTCGGAGCGCGTGAGCAGCCGCTAGATGAAGCTGGTGAGAATGGTGCTGAGGAGTGGTGAAGTATGGTTGAATATGGTTGAGAACTGCGAGCAACATTATCAGCCATGACGCTGCTGAAAATGGACAATGCTTCGCAATGAACTTTGATCAAATGGTGCTGTTTGCAGTGATCACATCGATCCGTTTATTCAGTGTCATGTTGCGTTGTAAGAAGTTCACCATGGTGGCTTGTTGTCCAAAGTGTGATTTGCCGTTCCTCAGACCACTTCGGACCGTAGTTATGTTCGAAGTGATGCCTCACAATCGCAAGGAACTGCATTTCGTCATACCACCCCACAACCTCGGCGCCCAACTAACGCAGCCATTGTGACGAGCTACGCATAGGTCACTTTGGGCAGGTTACAAGGCGTTGGATTGCCTGAGAGCACCGGTGGGTCCCCGAGCAAGCTGGTACGGTCAAGGCAGAATTTCAGCATGGTCAAACCTTCAATTCTTACGGCTTCAGGAGGTTTAATGAGCCATTCCATTCCTGGAAGCTTCACCTTGAAGGTGGGGGCCGGATGACCAGTTAGTTTCCTGTTCGGTGGTGTCCATGTTGGTTTCCAGCAGGGTTTACAATCGCCAAAGACGATGACCAGTTGGTTTTGTGTTTGGTGGTGTCCATGTTGGTTTACAGCAGGGTTTACAATCGCCAAAGAAAGGTGTCGATGTTGGCTTCCATCACAGTATGCAATCACCAAAGAAACGTCGCGCAATTTCCAGCCGGGCACACGGTTCAAAAAGATGGCAGCTACTGATGAGGATTTGGGTACAAAAAGATGAAAACCACTCACCAAATAATAATCACACTACCTGTTCACCTTTCTGGAGCACAAAACTACGGAAAACCCCAGCGTTTCATCGCTTCGTTGCTATCTGTCACACGCGCGACCCTGCTCCAACTTTCCAAACGTGAGATGTTGAATTCTAAACTTCCTTGGGCCAGAATAGTGGTCACCCTACTCACAAGTCATCAACCAACCTTGCTAATCCGGGGGCCCCTCATTCATGTTGATCAAAGCCGAAGCAAATGAGGTGTAACTAGTCTCATGGGTTTTCCTGGTTGATCGGGGCTGACTGATGGTTAGTAATAACATGTAATAACCGATCAATGCCTAATTAATAATGATTCCTCATGTTAAACATGATGCTTGATGGAGGTTAATAATGGTCATGGCTAGCAATGGCCGTTAGTCGACAACGACTGGTGCTTGCGAGCTGCCAATCCCAATAGACGGTCTCAACTACAAGCACTATAGTATCATATGGCTGTGGGTCAAAACCCTGTACCCCTGGTTCCCCTATCATGAACCATTGTTTTCCCTCATTTTTGTTGGTCATTATCCATTATTAGTTGGTTAATATTGACCCATAGCCATATGCGATCACTATCACTGGTATCACCTACCGGCACAGTGCTTATCATGTCAGGCGTTTTCGAGTCACCACCCAAGCCCAGCTGCAGGTGTAGGTGGCGGGTGTCAGCTGCTCCGCGAAACAGCTCAAGGTATCGATGTCCGGCGTGTAACCTGAGCGGCCGAGCAAAGCCAAGCGATCGCCATCAGCTGAGCTCCATCCCCACGTGACGGCCAACCCTGGAAGCTGAGTACCAGACCGCTTCCACATTGAGTTTGGCAGGTGGTTCCAGATGCGATGGTACTTCCACTTTTTCCCTGACAGCCGTTTCCAGCCTCGCCGAAGCGGTGGAATGTGAAGCCACTCTAGCCATGGTGATCAGACCGATTCAGAAGCTTTCAGGTGACCTTTGATGGTTATATGTTTGGGACAAAGCAAAACCTACCGCGGGTTTCACTCAAACATCTGTCAGTGAGTATCCAGACATATTCAGACTTGTAAGGCGGCCAACAGTCACTTGGCGCATCACTAACCATCAGAATGCGCCGCGATGGCGGTGGAGACTTCCCCTGGCCGTAAAGCCATCTGCCCAAATGACCAGTCACTAGTCTTGCTGATGCTACTGGCGAGCTGGACCCGACCAACATCCATGCGAGCTGGTGGCCAGCTCTGATCCCTGAAACCCGGAAACGGTGCCCAGTAGCCAACTGCTGGATCTGCGACCATTCAAACAACAACACCAAGTATCCCTGCAGCTTGGCTGCCTACCCACTAGCCGAGATCATTCAGTGCCAGGCAGTGTAACTGGAGTTAGAACCAATATCAAACATGAGTTGCCTGGTTAGCAGCTGTCAGTCGTCACTAGTTGACCATGAATGGCCTCATGGTTAACCATTCCAGCCATGACCCCGCGTCTTCACCTGCGCCATGTCCAAGAACACCCCCCTGGGAGACCCCTACGCGATTCTGCACCCCCGGCAGCTTGCAGGGCTTGGGATTGCATGCGAAGGTCGCGGGCGTCAGAACACTGGCAGTACAACTCAGCTCCGACACAGAGGGCGCGTAGCCGGCTTGACATTCTGCCTGCGCAGCCCGCGTGGATCCAGCCACAGCAGCCATAATGGGCAACTAAACGAGCTGTACCTGATGTCTTTTTTACATCTGAGCAACTGCTGTTGGCTTCTGCTTGTTGATAACCCGCCAAACAGTGGGGGTATCCAATGGCATGATATGCCAAGCCAAATCGAAAAATTGGCAAGGTCCCAACAGGGGCGGTTTCTAATCAACGAGTGCATCATGGCAAAACATGATGCGAACAGCTGTTCAGGGGACCGGCGTGGATCGAAGATTTACATGTCGAAAAATCATAGCGTTGCCCAATTGCACTGTTGGCGAACAAAGGACCAGTTTGCTGACCAAGGATCAAAGAAAGTATTTCTTCATGATTAGCCATTCACAGCGTTTTGTCATTGCATATTGCTGACCATCATGATATATCATGACCCATTCATCACCATTGACTCATTGACCTAAATCAAGCCGCTCATCAACCATGACACCTTTGATGACCAAATCATCTGCCTGTCAACACACTCCCTCCGCACGACCTGGCCTTGCATTTGCCGCCCGAGTCCAACATACTTCCACCGGCTCCTTTGCAGCCATTGCCCTGGGCCTTCTTGACGGATGGAAGGGGACATGGATCTGGATCGCAGGAAAAAGTGCCCGGCGTCAACTTCTGAGCATTGCACTTGATCAGGTCCTCCGAGGGAGTGTAGCCTTTTTGGCATTCTGGAAAGCAGGTCTGACCGGACTCGATGCTATTTCCGTTGAGGCCTTTGCAGCCGTTCCCATTCCGGTTGGGAATTTTCGGCAACGTGCATGCGTTCGGCTTGCAGGAGAAGGTCTCAGGGGTGAGCTTCCCCAAGCTACAAGATAGGGTCGTCACAGATGGCGTGTATCCCCATCCACATTGGCTGGGGGAACTTTCGCCAGAGGAAATCACCTGAGCCAGTGGAACATGCCTTGCGACTGGCACTTGTGCTTCATCCACTGGTGCCTCAAACATGTGAGTGACAACTTTCATTTAATACTAAGTGGGATGATCATCCACGAAGACAGGCCCTGCCTTGCCCTCCTTGCAGAGTTGGCCGGCGCCGTTTTCGATGCCACTTGGCGCATCGCAGGGATCTTCCGTGCAGGTGAAGGTGCCCTGGCGGCTCCAAATCTTGGGAGACCCGACAGTTCGCTCAGGGAACAAGTCACTGCCAGTGATGGTTCACAAAGCTTGATGGTAGTTATGGTAGTGATGGTAGTGATGGTAGCGATAAATGGTTGATAATGATGGTAGTGATGGTAGTTATGGTAGTGATAATGGTTGATAATGATGGTAGTCATGTTGATCATGGTAGTGATGGTTCACAAAGGTTGATAATGCCAGTGATGGTTTAGAGTGGTTGGCTGATGGTTCACAAATGGTTGATGCTGGTGGATGTTGATGGTTCATAGTACCGGTTGATGAGTGTTCTTGATTGATGAGAATTCGTGGCGGCGTAGATCGTGAAGGTTTGCGGTGGCTATATATATATATATAAGCGATAGCGGACGGTACCATCGCTCCTTGAAACACGGGATTCTCATTGACTACCACTGAGCCACCTACTGACCAATGTGAACACCATTAACCATCATAAACCATCATCACTACCCTTAGTCAACCACCTATACTTGATGGAGTTTTGTGGTATCACGGTTTGGTGTTAGTGATGGCCACCCCAAAGGTTGATTCGTGCCGACCAATTGAACCATGAACCATGAACTAATCAGGCATGAACCATGAACTAATTGATCAATATCAAACATGAACCAATCACCATTCACCAATAACTAATCAACAACATCAAACATGAACGAACCACCACTAATTAAGCAAATGATAACATAAGCTCCCCCCTTGCATCCCCTTGCAACCAAGCGTCCGGAGTGAGTTTGCCTGCAAAGCACTTGAGACTTGCCACAGAAGGGCTGTACCCATCTGCGCACTGCGCAGTGCATGCGGTTCCAGAGCCCACCACTGCGGGGCTGGGCAGGCCACTGCATCCGCTTTCCAGGCGGTTGCGAATGTTCGGCAACGGGCAATCGTCGGGCTCACAGATGTAAGTGCTGGGCCGGTAGAACTTGCCCCGGAGGCATCGCATAGTTGGGTAGTTGGGCGTGTAGCCATTTTTGCCTCACCACGAGTGAAGCAAGTGAAAAGCTGATCTGGTACCGTTGCCCCATCCCAAGAGTATGGCTAAGTCAATTCACAAAACAATCTTCCCCGGGCATGGCTAAAGATGAAAGATATTTGAAGCACCAGTCAGTAATTCATCTGATAATTGTTGATTGTCCTCTCTTCTCTCTTTTGAGTTTGTAGAAGTCAAAGCTTGAAAGCAATGAGGTTCCATGAGTATCTGAGGAACATAAGGGCAATGCTACCGCTGGTGTAGGATCAGCTAACATGAAGCCCAAGGATGCCAACAATTTCTCGTTGCACGGCACCGGGACACCGTTCGTTGCAAAAAATGCAGCTTCCAATCGTAGACTCCGATGGGGAATTGACCTTTTTTCAGCTTGATTGGTCGCATCATTAAGCATCATTCACCCCATCTTGACATATTAGGGCTTTGATCAATTCAACATGCTACCATTGAGACAATGGCACGAAAGAAGATGAACCAAACTCCCAACCTCCCAGCCATGATTTCTTCGAATTGCCAAGCTGCATCGGGTCGTGCAAGCCTTTCGGGAAAGAATGGACTTTCCCTGCTTGCAAGTGATCTGGGGTGCATTGGCAATTCCTGTCAGCGCATCACAGGGATTTTCAAGGCAGCTCCATGTGGATGGCGAAAGTGTGCCCGTGGTACAGCTCATGGTCTCAACAGAGGCATAGTAACCTGGGACAACACAGGGGCTGAGTCGGCTCTTTGCACCTCCGCGGGATGGGAGATCCAGCTTTTAGTCTTCCTACATGTGATGGTAAGTCACCTGCTATGGTTGAAGTGGTGTTGATTAACAGCCACACCTGCCATGGTCAATCATGATTGTTGGTTGGTGTCCCCTAATAATCCCCATTATATAATCATTGCTAGTTGCTTATTAACATGTCATTAATATGGGTGTTTCTCAAAATAGGGGCGCGCCCACATCATACCTTTGTTAGCCATTTAAACCTTAAGCCAACCATTTGTAGGGCCCCCTATTGTTAGAAAGCCTCATATTTCCTCACCCATATCGCAGTTCATCATGACAGCTGGTCCCAGCTGGTTCGGTCCGCCACTCGTCCAGAAACCTTCCTTGCACTCTGTCCGGCAGGTCTCCCCAGATTCAATGATCGTACCGTCCACTTTGCCAGCCACGCCAATGCAACCACTGCCCTCCTGATTCTTCGCGAAGGGGATTTTACACGGATCCTCCATGCATTCGAAGGTCTTGGGAGTGAAAACCTGCGCGTAGCAGTCCAGTTTCTTCACGGATGGAGTGTAGCCAGTCTTGCATGATGTCGTGCAGGCCTGACATGACGACGCAGCGCATCCGAGGTGAGGGAAATATGGGGTGAAATGCGGAGTGAGCTTGTGCTGAGTCCACAGTGTGATACCAGTTACTGTATAGATTGATTAATAGGCTAATGTGAAAATGTACGAAGATATATCAAGCAAATTACCAAGCCAGTTATGTCTACTTGCTACTGACCCCAGTTGTGTTCACTAACGAATCACAAGCTGAAAGTCATCCCACATGCCGTCTCCGTGTGCCTTGCCCGAGTCGACTTTATCTCCCTTGACGTTTAGGCAGCCAGTGCCAGCCACGTTCTTGACACTTGGAATGCTGCAAGGGTTCGGCACACACTGGAAAGTCGCCTGGTCACACCGGCTGCGTCAGGCATTTGTAGGGCCAGGGGAGATGCCTATTCCTAAAGTAGTTGATGCTGGCTGATGATGTTTGATGATGCTTGACTGTAGTTGACGCCTATTCATGGTTACGCAATGATGGCTAATGATGGTTGTACAATGATGGCTAATGATGGTCACACAATGATGGTTAAATAGTGGATAATTCATGATGGTTCATGTTGGTTATTCCCAGGAAGAAGAAGCAACAATGATGCTTGGAGGCGGCTGTTGCTATTGATGCCCAGGTGCTGGTGTGAGAGTACCGGCATTGCAAGCAAGCGAAGTCAGTGACGGCGTGTAGCCGGCCTCGTGGCGGCGGTTCACGCCATTCCCCGTGGATGCTGAATCAGGCGAATCCCCCCCAAGTCGAATTCCAGGTTATTCCTTGCTATATGGTGGTTGCCAAAATAGGGGGCCCAAAGTTATGGTTGGCGTATTGCTACATATGGTGAACAAACTGGATGATAGCTCGGGGGTACCCCCAAGCTAGTGAGAAACCACCAGTGATTGTTGATGGTAAACTCATGGTAAACACATCCCGGTGCATCCCTTGCTACATTATCTATACTGGTTCTTAGTTGTTCGTTCCTGCTTAGTCCCCATGCGAACCAACAAACTTCCATTCATCGTTGCTGAATGGCTCTGGCTTCACCTGTTTCTGAGTGGGCTCGCAATGATTCCGCTGACAAATGATGGTGACAGTCATGGAAAAACCGACCGGGCATCCCAGTCATTCCAATGGTGGATGAAGAATTTCAGACCATTGACCATTGACAAAATGATGGTTCAACAACTGGTGGTTTCTCAAAATAGGGGACCCCCAAAAATTGTTCGTTTCTTGTTTAAAATCATTGTTAATGGATGATTCGGGGGTTCCGTATTTTGAGAAACACCCAAATGATATCAAATGATCATTGAACAACTCATTGCCCGTAAGTCATGGTTATTGAGCAATATGTGCTAGTGAGCTATTTGTTAATGAGCCATTCTTGACAAAACCTTAATGAACCATTTGTTTTTAAAACACAGCGTTGACCATGAAGTTATTGTGGGACAATAGGTTAACCAATTGCCAAGCACCGTTATTGATCAGCCAATGTCAACAATCAAGCAGTACCAACACCATTCACATACCAATAAGTTGCATCATCAAGTTCTTAATCATCATATATTGACTTGTCGCGTTACTTGACATCCCCCACCATTTATTAACCACGACGACGGGGAGGTTGGCGGCCACCAATGCGACTAGCAAGTATGCCTCCCCGAAGGTGCGAAACAGCTCCGGCGATGCTTTTCGAAGAGGATTGATCATCGTAAACCATCCATGGGCCATTTATAGGGGATATAACCATTAATATTGGTTAATAATAGGAGATAATAAGCAACAAACCATGAATCCTATGAATGCTAGATCCATGGGGGTTGATGGTGGTTTATAAGGGTTGGTTATTGGTTCATGATCTTTGATAAGGGTAGTTTATAAAGGTTTTGTAAGGCTAAGCAATCGTGAATAATCTGGATTTGTCAACAACCACCAGCAATCAGAGTAGATCAGCACGGTCAATGTTGGTTAACACTGTGGTTCATCTTATTTATGTGAATCTAGGATTCCTATGATGGGGTAAGCATCCATCGTACTCATACCAATCATGATAATTAATCCATTGTCAACCATCGATTGCAAACTATTCATGTGGGATAACAATGCCGCCATTGGCACTGCGGTTGATGACCACCCTAGCCGTACAACCCAGCATTTGGAGGTGGCTTAGCACTTGGATATCGTCGAGCCAGTCATGTTATTGTTGCTACTCAATGATATTGTTCTAGATAAATTTTCCATTTTCTTTCCGCCAATAAAAAATAGATAATAAATCAGTAAATACCAAAAAAATGAATGAATACATATTAGTGTATATTTCTTAATTTGTGATTGAAAAGCAGGATAAACAATTGTTTGACATATATCTTAGATTCAGAGAGGGTAACCAGCAATCTTGCCCATACCCCATGGCTACCACCAAACGAGCAGTCGCTGTGTCGCTTCTAATCTGCTCCAAGTTGCAAGGCACTGTGTCACACATTTCGACCTCGCAAGCACGGCGAAGGGGTGCCAGGGGGAAAAGGCTGGCCTCGCATCCCCTTTAAAGGACTGTAAGGATCAACCATGACAGTGGGAATATACCAACAATGTCCATTATATGACCCTATGCTCCAGGGTTGCCATGAAACTAGGTAACCATCCCCAGTTTCAAACGAGCTGGTTACCTGCTATCATGGCACCTGGAAGGGTAGGGTGAGTGAAACATCCAACCTGACTGTCATCACACATGAGTCATCGATAGTCCTCAGAGCTACTGCTCACTTTGGCGCACAACCTCCATGACCATGATGAAATCGCCGTCCATGAGCATGTTTGATGGTACTTTTGCACCCCGCGAGCAATGGAAAACCACCAGCTTTCATTGAAGTAATCTCAGAATAGGTGGGATTCGCTAAGTCGCTCCTGATTCTTTTGATTCTTTGTTTCACTTTAGTACATACCCAGCTTCCAGAACATTTCACGAAAACATGCGCAGAATTTCCTGCAAATACAACTGGCTGAATTTGTCAGCTGCGCGGGTCTCGTGTTACTACACCATAGCACCGTGGAGCAGTGAGCATACACTGGACGACCTGAGGAAAATGACTTCAACCAGTTCTGGAAACCAGTTCTGGACCGTGTGGATGCGGTAAATCATGCATCAATGCTTGGATGTTCATGTATCTTCATGGATTGTCTCCTTCGAGATCAGTTTTTTGCCGGGCAAAATGTGAAAAGGAACTGATCTCTGCGGCCATGAACTCCTTCACTAAATCTCAGCAAGCTACCCGGAGGCGATGCTGGCGCCATCTGAACATGGACCCTGCTTGTGATGAAACTCGACCTTGGCGCGTCGATCAGTTCCGTGGAAGGTGGTGCATGGACTGAGCAACCAAGATGACACCAGGTATACCCGGAAAGGAAGTGCGGATGCAACGGTGTTGTGTGTAGCCCGGCCTAGGATCATCTAGCGCCTGGCTCTAAACCATGGCTCGTTCGGTATACGAGCAATCGGACCAAGCGGTAAGGTTCAGACACATCCACAGAACGGGGAACAATTACGACGTATGACAAGGAGGTGTCATCTTTTAACCCGTCAACCTTAATAAATATATGCATACTGTATATGCAAATTATCTTGCATCCAAGTAAATCTGTTTAGATATCGATGAATAGCGACGATCTGGAAAAATGAAGGCTGTGACCCAGTTGACCATATCATATCCATCCTGGCTTTAGACAAAAACCCTTTTGCCAAATGGCTATGGGTCAAAACCCTGTACCCCTGGTTCCCCACTATTACCCATTGTTTTCCTTATTATTGTTGGTCATCCACCATTGGTTGGTTATTTAATATTGACCCATAGCCATATCAAAAAGCAAAGTGTTGACCATAGAAAACCGGGGCGCCTAGCGCTAGCCTGCGGGGTTTTCACTAACGACTGCAACCAATATCAAGTCTCATCAGCATGTCTAATCAGCCCAGCTCATACAACCATTGATTGAGCAGCCATGTTGATAACGGCATGCAACCATCATCAGGCATTCATTTACGACTGTTGGATAAATCAATACCTTTAATCACCATGATCTTTCAGCTGATGGCATGGGCATTGTCAACCCTAGTGATGACATATCCATATTAAAAACACATCAGCCGTCCTTCTTGACGATGCTACTAGTAATTGCCAATAATCAGCAACTATCAAGCATTCTTGGTTGCTTCTCAACTATCATTGACCGTCAATTAGCCTTAGTAAGGATTCGTTGGAAATGAGCTACTCTTAAGAATTGACCTTTATCCACTAGTTTTTTGGTCATTCATCTTCTTGACTGACTATCTACCTTTACTGCCATTTGGTCAGTCGCCACTCCTGGGGGCCGCCCCTGGCCCCCCGTAGTGAAGGGATAGAACCGGATACCTCTGGCTCCTGGCCTCGCTCCCTCCCAACCAACAGGCAAACATTCTTTAACCTTCATTAACATTATTATCATCACCAACCATCATAAACCATGCTATTTACCCATGCAGTTTATCAATCGCACATCCATAGGACCTTCCCTCAGTTCGGACGGGTTGTCCTGGTGAACTGACCGAAGTTGCCCGAGTTTTCCCTATAGTTACCCTAGTTATGACCTAATTTACCTAGTTTTTCCTATAGTTACCCTAGTAAACTAACCCCAGTGGAGGGCACCCGGGCTGGCTGTACGATTTCCAGCGGCTGCTGGCCATGCGAGCGACTCCCGTTGGTGCAGGACATGGGTCCGGCGGGCAGGCGATGGTCCCGGGTGAGAAGGCACCATCGCGACAGCTCCTAGGTGGAAGCCCACGGGTTGCACGGGTTGAGGATGGCCAGCGGGTGGATGATATGGTGAAGGATGGGGCTTGAGTGATGGCTAGTGGTGGCCGGTGATGACTCATAACTGATTCAGTGGTTGATCATGTTTGAAGGATGATGGTTTGGGATGGTGCTTGAGTGATGGTTCATGGATGCTTCAGTGATGGTTGGATGATTGGCAATTGATGGTTCACAATATGCTTGAGGATCGTGTTTGATGGTGACCCAGAATATGGGTGATGGTTTATTGCTGGTCAATGATGGTTGGCTGATGATCAATGACGGTTGCTTCACGGTTGCTGATGCTTTATGACCGGATTAAGTATGAACAGCAACAGGTTGAAGATGGGTGGTCAAGTTCCTCCCAAGTCATTAATTAATCACTAGAGTACTAGTAGACTAATTAAGAATATATACCAGTATCGTAATCAACTCGCAAGATTTATTACCTACAACTCAAGTCATGATCATAATGATGCATCACCAATAGTGATGGTTAATCGCTACTCGTATACGACTATATTCATCACTAGGGGATGAGTTTAGTCATTAATACTGTGATTGTGATGATTAAACTGGAACATTGTCTATGAACTATCAAGGAATTCCGGCGATTAGGACTAGAACAGGTCTTGATATTAAACATGATCAACCAGTAAACCTTGATACATAGTTTTTCATCAAATGCCTGATCATTATACCTTGATGTTAGCCACTACCCGCAATACATTACAAAGACTGTTGTGTCAATGGGGGTTTCTCAAAATAAGCGTGACCCCAAATCATCCAATAGGGGTAACCCCCAAACCATTTCTAGTCATAAACCAATCATTTTTGGGCTTCCCTATTTGGGCGTTTCTCAAAATAAGGAGCCATTTAAAATCAACCATTGATGATGTAAAACAAATACTTTGGTGATGATTTGGGGGTACTCTATTTCGAGGAACCACCACTTGACGAAACCACCATCTTAAGAAACCACCGAATCACTGATCCCCCAGGGCTTTCATCAACACACGCGCCCATGTCTCGCATCCCAGCGTCAGTGACGCGGAAGTGGCAGTGTAGCCAGCCGCACATTGCGTGGTGCAACTGGTGAAGGGCAGGATCTTATCCTTCGCCTGCGGCCAGGTCGACGATGTGCTCGCATCAAGTTGGAAGCGATGAGAATGGCCACCGTTGAAAGGCGCTTGGGGCAGCGAATCCAACCCTGGATGGTTAAGGATTAATGACTCATAATAATGAATAGTTAATAACTTAATTATTAATCGAACCAAACTCATTATGAATAATCCAACCCTGGATGGTTACTTGATAATAGTCACTCATAATAATCCATAGTTTGTTGGATCATATTAGTCCAACCCTGGTTGGTTAATACTGCCAACCCTGACTTTCTCAACTCCTAGTAATGAATAGTATATGATTGGGTATCCCCTAGTAGTAGCTAATATTAATCTACGATTGGGTAGTGCTAGGTCATAATGACCCCTAGTTGATTTGTCTGGGGCATCCCAGCATAATACCAATGATGGTAGTCCACGAGTTAGTAATAACCTATAATTACCAACAATCACCAACTACGATCAATATAGTAGCGAGCATAATCATCAACCATCATCAACCATCATCAAACATCATCAACCATCAATTAACGATCAATAATGAGCCTTGGGGAAATGGTTGATGATGGGATCCAAAACGTAGTCCAAGAAGTGATGTTCCATGACCTCGAAGTGAACGTCTGCCAACCACCGAACCCTTGCCGCCACCAGGGGAAAGGAAACCTGCATCAGCGACCCTAGCATTCTCCTTTCGTCCGCCACTAGCTGTCATCAACATAGCACTACTCTTGACTAGTGGGTCAGCCATCATGAACCGCTATGCAACCATCATGCCAACCACTTAATCATGAGTTAGCGATCATGAAAGCAAGGAATAGGCACTGAATCATAATCATGAATCATGAATCATCCATTCTTCATCAACCGTCACTTTGCCATTGCTACCATTACCTAACCACCAGTTGGCAATCGCTTAACCCTCATTTAGCTATCACTTCCCTACTTTCCTTGCACCGAAACTATCACTTAACCATCTGATCAATCGGTCTGTTCAACCTCCAACAGGCTGGCAAAATACTCACTCACTTGGTAGTCCTTAACCAGCTCTCTCTCTCTTTCTTCATTAGATACCAGCGGGTTAGTTCATTATTACCCATCACTTTGTTATTAAGTTTATGAACCCTGGCAGAACTTCAAGTAAATCAAACCGAAGAGTCGATAACCCAACAGTTATCAAACCAACCTCAAATGATGGTCATTCTGTTCATCATTCCCAAAAGTGGGAAGCCATTTTGATGATAACGCTGCCTTCATGCTGTTCATCATTCCAAATGACAAAGGTTAACATTGACCCTTGTTTTTCTGCACATCATCAACTATTTACCCTGGTTATTCATCCTGTTCATCATTCCCAAAGCAAATACAAACACGAATGACCAACTGTTAACCATCGTGAAGTGATGGTTGGTGACCTCATCCTGTTCAATTCCTGTGATGGTCATCCTGTTCATCCTATTAACCATCACTTCACGAGGCATGGCGGCCGTGGCCTCTTTGCAAATGCCGCCCGCCGCGGCGTTGCTGACGGTGGGCACGTCACAGGCGGCTTCGCAGGTGAAGGTGGCGGGGGTTAACCTCAGCACCAGCACGGCTGTAGATCCTGAGGTGGTCAACTGGGAAGTGTTTAACATAAGTGTTTAACTGGGTAGTGTTGGATAAGCATTGTCATTGAACTAATTGGATAACACTTGGTAGTGCGTAACATTAATGATTTAACCACGAAGGTGATGTTGGTTAACCATCGGCTACTGAGGTGATTCAATTACTTGTTATTGTGCCTGGTAAACATATTGAACTGGCAGCTAACTACCAGTTGGTAGTTCCATAATGATTGCCTTGAACACTGGATGCCATGCCCAACTAGCATGATTTTGCCAATTGTGTACTTGACTGATAGTTGGTAAATCATCCGGTTTCAGCCATGGATGGTTGGTCGTGATTGGGGGCCAGTGGTTTTAGTGATTCGCAGTTGAAGGTCAATTCATGGTTCAATGTTTAAGCAACTGTTAGTTCATGATTCAATATTATTGTAAATAGTTGTATAGAGCATGGATGAAAGATATGGTGGATTGCTGCATGATTTGAAATTAATGGTTTGTGATTGGTGATTCACTGTAACCAATTTTTAATTCATGGCTACGTAGTTTATGGCTAATCAACGGTAAATGTATGGGTTAATGATTGATACTTGATGGCCAACTGTTAGTCAAACATTTTTGTTGTTGGTTGCTAGCCCCTACTGTTTGCAATTAACTAATCATTTGTAACCCTTGATTGCCAATGGTTGACAAGCCATTCGCGTCATCTCCCAGTTGGCCATGAATCCAATACTAATCACTAATCATCAACCATTCATGTCTAACATCATTCAACCATGAACCATATGACCGTTGTATAATATGGTTGTATCCTCCAAGTTCAAGAAATATCATAAGTATTGAACCATGATTTAAATTGATTTAACCACTGGTATCAACCATTAATCAATTGATCATTCCTTAACCACTACTGAGCCATGAAGCAACCAACGCCACCAGTTAACCCCGACTTGGTTTCCCACGTCTCGGCGTGGCAGCGCAGGGTCTTGTCGGACTGGTAGAAGCCATCCTGTGGAGCTTTACATGGGTGGCCAATAACTAGTGAAGTGAGTGAATAATGGTTGATGATTTGATCAATACATGGTACATGGATGATTAGCAATTTTCACCCTTGATTGTTAGTGTAAGATTCAACCAGCAACGGTTAAGGGTTGATGATTAATGATCAAGGGTTTTATCAATGATTAATGGTCAATGATCAAAGCTTAGTGGAGAAAGACTCATGGTCAATCGTCAATAGTGATTGATGATAGATCATTGGTGAATGATCAATGGTCGATGCCAAAATTTATAGATCATTGGTGAATGATCAGTGGTCGATGCCTAATGATTAATTCATGGTCCATGATGAGCCAACGGTGAGTCAACAGTGAAGATTTAGATTACTTTCCAGCTTAACTATCAGTTGGTTAGGGCACTCCTGGTAGCTCCCCGCGAAACGTCTCTGGTGTGAAACTGACCCGAAGTCGGGTGAGGATCACGCCACTGTGGACGCGATTTACTACCAAGCGGGCTCCGTGCACGTCACCCCTCGGGGGGGAGCCAATTTGTCTGGTGATCTCCCCTACACTAGACATTCAATTGGTTGCATTTTCTGTGCCTAAGCACTCATCCAAGGTTTTGGTTTGATCCAAGTATTCCTGATTTGTTCAGGTTTTGAGAAAATTTTGCCATGCCTTCAAGCGGGATTGGTCAAGAAGTATGGCATCGTATGGGGAGGCAACACCCGCAAATGATTTGGCAATCTGAAAAGCTCTATTTAATTTTGGGATTTGTTTCGGCTTCAATTTTTGAGATTCCAAATACAAATTGAGGTGTCGCATCACTAAGTTCGCACATGGTAGTTGGACCGGCCGTCCTTTGAGTCCTGAGTTTTGGGTATTACGAGAATAGACTGGCGACAGTCCGATCTTACTCACCTGGTCACAAGGTATTATTCTGTTTGAAGGTTGCGTTCTAGGCTCTCACAGCCCTGGAGAACGCTTGAGTTTCTTCTCCTAAGTTTGGTATGGTGAAAGATTCGGTTGGATGGTGGGGGATTGCCACAATCTTTTCTTAATTATGGCACTGGTGTGGCTAACCCGTGGTCAGCTGGAAGCTAATTATAGCTCAACCCATTGCAGGCAGTTACGGGGGTTAGGCTCATCAGCAGCCGTCCAATTTATGACGTTAGAAAGAGTACAGGTATTGAGAATAAGTGGCTCCCCAGGTGGCACGACTTAAGGCTTATAACCAAAGTTTTGTTCGAGCAGACCTGGGTTCAGCTCTATTGCTTCAGTTAATGCTCACTTCGAGGATAGTCATTATTCGAATTTGGGAGATTATCAGAAGCATCTTCACCATTTAGAGGCTGGTCTGATCCGGGTGACTGATCTTCTTGGGCAGTACTTTGGTTAGCAAAGAAGGTGCCAACACTATAGAGTTGGTTATAGATGTTATCCCATTTTTCAAGCTGCTTTCTATGGGCTTGGACTACGATTGTTTCAAGTTGCCAGTTGGGGCAATTCAAAATTCAACTGGTCACGCTGCTTTGTCTGCAATCTCATTTCCGAGCTGGCAGTACAATTCTGTGAGGTCAGTGGACCTATTCATCTCAGAGTGTGATTTCACTATTCGGACTTGAATCTTACGTTGGCTAGGTCCTCCAAATTTTTGGGTGGCTACATGCAGGGCATATCTTAATCGAAGTTCGGTGCATTGCATTTCAATACCAATGTGGATTGGTTACACATCTTGCAAGACTCCTGCAGCATAGTCCGAGTCTACAACAAACTGGACATGTTCTATTGTTTCCAGTGTCAAATCAAGCTTGCACTTCCGCACGAGCAATGTCCGTTGTTCCAGGTATTTTGCTCATATAATGGATCCTAAAAGGCTCATGCGATGTTTTACCTTGATTAATGTACTGAGTGCGAAGCGCAGGTTCCTGAAAGCAACCTGTGACAATGGCTAGGATGAATCACCAGACACATCATCGGAACTGGAAGAGCCATCTGTCCAGACCCAGATCGGCATATCCCAACTGGACGCTAGTATTTGATTGGTTTTAGTCCGGTCTGCACTCTAAGGATTTGGTCCACTTCAACTTGAACGGGTTTACAGGTGGTATTGGGAACATGAGCTCTTGCTGGGTCATGTTCTTACTCATCACGTGAAATGTTCATCTGGTCAATCTTAGGGCAGTCCTGAAATCGGTGGATTAGTTATCATCTGTGCCTTGACACAGTGGGCAAAGAGCATCTTGTCGGTAACCCCATTTGAATTGGTCAGTACAGGTGACAATACCACCCGAGAGATGGATTACAGCAAGCTTTGCTGGTCGAGATGGTACTTCTGTAGGAGCTTTCTAGTCACAACAAAGTCTAAGCTTGTGGTGTATAGTATCCTTCTCTTTGTGACATCTCTAGAGTGAGTTGATATTCATGACTTTGCATAATGACTTCAGTGATTGCTTTATAGTTGGCATCGAGGATATGCGAGGCAGCTAGGCTCCGTGACGGATGCAGCAATCATGTTCGAAGTGGATATCTAAATAGATAGCAACCGAATCACACTGATACTGGACCCATCAGGGTGTGTTATTCACAATCATTTATTCCACAGGTTGCAGATTTTGTCCCTAGTGGATGGGTTACTGGCAACAAATCGGCGAATGCTTCGGATGCTGAGCAAGACCAGGTTAATCAACGGATCAACCTCCGGCGCTGCTATGTCAAGGCTACTTGGGGTTACTTCGATTTGTCATGTTAAGCTGCTCTTGCTATGCGAGATCTTATGTTGTCAGTCATTCTTGGGAATAGGATATATTTCGATGCCATAGTAGATCTTTGGTAATACTGCAGATTTGATCAATGGATTTTGGAAGGCGAATCCATTTTTAGGTGGAGACTTTCTGCAGTCTAGTCAGCCT
The DNA here is from genome assembly GCA_009767595.1 of Symbiodinium kawagutii. Lineage (NCBI taxonomy): Eukaryota > Dinophyceae > Suessiales > Symbiodiniaceae > Symbiodinium > Symbiodinium kawagutii. The sequence goes on along the minus strand of VSDK01018433.1, from coordinate 322,884 downwards.
TGGTTTATCTTTTCCTATAGAGATCAGTGCTTGGCTTGACTGTGTATCGAATAGTTGCTCCTAATCACGAGCACTTGTTTCGATGGCTACCCAGTACGACTGGATATGTCCTGGACATCAACATGCAGACCCCATACCCAACTCTTGTCCTGATCTACTTAAGGCCTGTTTTTTGACAGAATTCCTGGCTCAAGTCAATGCTTGGATTAATACTCTGGATCATCGGAAATCATTCCCAGTTATCCACAAAGGCAAATGGCGTGAGGTGATCCTGAGGAATATGATAATATAAGTGTGAACTCCAATACATGCTTATCACAGTGCCGCAAGGACACTTACGGATCACCTTCTGGTACGCCTTTATTGTTCCGGTGGAAATCACTGGCACTTCCTAGACAATGACCGATTTTTGTAGCTGGTCAAGGACTGCACACCACTGCCTAGCATGTTCAGGTGGGAAGATCATGGGATCAATTTTCGTGAGATTGTGTTAAAGTACTTGGTCAGTCGGTCACTGCACCAGTTACGGTGTTTGATTATGGATGGAGTTTTCTATTTCTAGCTGAAGGCGCATCCACACATTTAGGCTTCACGTCTGGGCAGGGCTCCCTGGATAGACCAGGGGGCTCTCGAAGCTATGCAACAAAGATGGGCTTGGCATATGCCTTTGCAAGGATTCTCCATATTAAGAAAGAACAGTGATCGGACGGGTGTCCAGCATAGTCTTAGCATTTAGCTTCTTCGTCGGCAATACTATCTTGGAAAAGTTTACTGCTCAGGCCAGCTTCCATTTTCACTTAGAATTTATTCCACAAGTCCGCTAGTGTTCTACAAGAAGTCTGGTACTAGGTCAATCGGGTTGCGACCATCTACAGGATCCTGGAGATGTGAACTTTTTGGTGTCGAGGATAGCAGATTTTATTTGTGGTCCATCGATCTCGAACCGATGATTTGGGTCTATTTCCAAGAGTCTGGGATGTTGTTCAGTTAGCTTGCCAAGGGAGGTCAAGTTCATCTTCCCCGCTCCAGTAGTTATTCCAATCCCTGAAAAAGGCATCTTGGATTTTCTTGACTTCATATACCCAGAATTTACCAATCAGGTAATTTTTGGTTGAGTGCAATTTGGTACTGAGACATGGCCTTTAGTTCTATGAACTATTTGGCATTTTTTGTCGAGATGCCAGTATTCAACAATATGGATATGGTTGAGGGGTTCATCGAGAACATAGTTGGCTGCATTTTTTCTACGGTTTCGTTTCATGTAGCAGAGATTAGACTTTTTCCTCAATAGCTGAAATTGGTGGGAGTGATTCCTCTTTGATTAACTGAAGGCTTTTTTCTTATGAGGATCATGATCCTTTGTCAGCTCCGGTGATACTGGTCGAGCCTTACTGGGTTTGGTGCTTTGAGATTTGCTTTTGGTAGTCAACACAATGCGCTAAATGTCATTTAACTTTGGAGGGTGAGGTCTACCGACAACCATGGTTTTGGCACCACTCCTCAAAAGTGGGTAGAAATCCTTTAGCTCGGTGCACAGCAGCCCATTCACTGCGGAATGCAGCATGGTTTTCTAGGTGCACTGTCGCATCAAAGACGTTTGACACTGGTCATCGTCTAATTTGTCTGACCACTATTTGAAGTGTACACTGCTGCTGGATGAGTCTGGTTCAAAGTCACCTCCCCTGCCTATGAGTGGTGAACGCGTAGGCTTCAGACTTTAAATACCGGGGCTAACCTCGTCCTTTTTGAGAGTCACGCAGTGTCATCTTGATTTCTTCAAACACTTTCCCAGTAATGTTCGACATTCTCGGACCATTCAGCTATGATTCTGGTGCATCGGTTTCGATTTCAGAACAATTGGCATTTCTTATGGATTCGATCTGCTTGGGGTTTAAGGTCTTAGCCTTTCCATATCATTTCTGGACTGGCACATGATCCAAGTTCAAGTTATGGTTATGGATGATGATTCCTGGTAGCTCCCTGGTTCCCCCTTTTAAGGGCTGTAGGGACACCTCTGACCCGAAATCGCTCCCAACCACCAACCAGTAAACCTGTCGCTGCAAAATCACCAGGAGCACCCTCGGTTTGTCGGTTTTGGCGGGCAGGATTTTCCAGGCATCAACGGATTGCTCAGCACATTACTCAGGGCACCAGCTTGTTACAATGCTGTTGGTGATTTCACCTAAAAAGTTTGAATAAGAAAACCATTTTCACCATCGTTTGTCATATGCTGATTGCTGTTGCTATGTGCCTGTTGCTGTTTGTATATGGTGGTGTCTCAAAGTACGTAGGGCTACCCCATAAAATGGTTCATGTTTACTATACATGGTTAAACAAAGATCTAGGGGGGCACCATTGAGAAGCACCGATATCATCTGGTTGGTGGTTGAACCACCCCCATGAAAAACATTCGTCAACCAACCATTTGTTTATGATTTCTAGGGAAAATAGAAAATGTTCAAAACCACCAACCAGTGGTCAACTCAAAACTGATCAACTCAAAACTCCCTTCCCACTGTGGGACAGCTCTGAGAAGTTGGATCCATCGCTGTCCGACGTATTTTCTAGTTGCGAGTTACTCCATTCTCCCTGCCGTTGTGCAACCGTGGCGGCTGGCACCTGACATTGAGTCGTGCAGGCCAAGCCAGACTCGATGGTGGCCACTCCGGCGTCGGGACCTTCCTGGCGAAGATCGCTAGTTACTCGAGGCCCCCCCTGCAGCGTTCCATGCTAGGAACGATGTCAGATTTTGGGTGACTGTTTATAGTATGGGAAATGAATACAAGCCTGTAAATATCTGAATTGACAACTAGTTAAACATGATACAGAATGAAAAAACATGTACATGAAGATCGACATGATAAAGCATGATGAAATATCGTGTCACACAGCGCAGGTTGACATAAAATGGAGCTGAAATGAGCTGAACGGGTATAATAGTGTCGAAAGAATGGGGTAAACCGCGACACATAGGGACGCTATGTTTCATGGCCGGCATCCAGATTTAAAGGCAATCACAAACACTGCATTGCACGATGCAATGCAACTAATCCAACAAGGCATGCAACCTCAGATTGTAAAAAGCATGACGCTGATGACAGTAACTACATGATACCATCTACTGCAAACAACAAACCGTTGATCCCACCACAGCTGGTTCATATTCCATTCGCCATGCCACACAAGTCAGCCGTCATGTTGTACCATAGGATCGCGTGTTGATAGAGAACATCTCTTGCACTTCATCCCCCATAACCTAGGAAAGACCAGCGTTCCTCCAGTGCTGCATGCGCTGCGCTATGCTGCGCTCCTTGCAACCACTCTTCAAGGCATTTTCCACCGTCAGAACTTTGCATGGATTCGCGACGCATGTGAATGTCTTCCTGAGATCCAAGCAGCTATGGCTCGTGGGATGTCATGGATCCCTGATGTTCCCTGGTCCATGCAGCCATGTCAAGCCCGTGCGACAACGACTAGGTGGTTTCCAAAGGATTGGACATGGCCATGGTGATACCGCACGGGGCGCCAAACTCTGGTGATCACAAGGTCATCTGGGCTGGACGTTGTTGTTGTTGTTGTTGTTGTTGTTGTTGTTGTTGTTGTTGTTGTTGTGGCACACGTAGCAGTAGCAGCAGCAGTAGTAGGAGCAGGATTAGGAGGCACAATAAATAGCATCAATCATAGTAGAAGCTTGCAGTTTTATGAGTAGTAAAGCAATCAAAACAATAGCAATATTTGTAGCGATAATAGTTTACCAGCACCAATACTTCCTCGGTCCCAGCTGCTACTACATCGATGACTGAACTGCTCTTTCGTTTTGGGCCAGTGTTCATGTGACCACTACTAATGGCTATCTAACCATTTGGAACCACCAACCAGTAGTTGTCCACATTATTGTTTCGCTGTGTACATAGTAGATACTTACAACTTGTTCATGACTCTTTCTAAGCAATAGTCAATGCTGTTATAACAAGGATCCTGGATGATGATAACAAAACTTAACAATGCCTACTGCGAAGATTTGTGATAGCTCATGCTTTCTGAATCTTAATGGTATTGCTCCCATTGTTGCCCAATTATTATACTGTTATCGCCTATAAAAAATCATGATCACCCATGCTTACAACCATCAACCAGGACCCAACTGCGATCCAAATGATCAAATTTGCCAAGCGCTCGCTGGCTCCCGTCGCCGAGCGACGGCTCCAGTGTACCGCCTTCCTCGCATTTCAAGGTCTTCACCGACGGCGTGAAGCCTGGCCGCAGGGCCGCATGGTTCTACTCGTGGGGGTTTCACCGTGGGGCTCCACCATGGGGGCCCCACCCTGCCCTGACAGGCCTTGCTGACATGCAGTGGTGCACTCCTTGCCAGGTCGTATCCTCTTGGTCTGGCAGGTGCCGTTGGAGGCTCCTTTAAACACGTCCGGGGCCTCAGCGGGGGCAACCAGGGATTTTTGGCGGAGAAACCTTGCCACGATGCCCCTGATGCCAGTTGCTGGTGGTAGTTCCGATGATGATGATGATGATGATGATGATGATGATGATGATGATGATGATGATGATGATGATGATGATGCTGATGCTGATGATGATGATGATGATGATGATGATGATGATGATGATGATGGTGATGGTGATGATGATGATGATGATGATGATGATGGTGATGGTGATGATGATGATGATGATGATGATGATGATGATGATGATGAGGATCATGATGTAGACCGCCTCCCCACCCAACAATCACCCGTCATTCATCTGTGATCTCATCTGAGGGAAGGACGCTGCATTGCTTCTCTCCTAAACTTTCCGGAGGATTCTGCACGCCGCAGGTTCCTTTCACTGCGCACGTGCGATCTTCCTTCAGACCGCATTCATAACCTCGAACCAAGCAGCTGAAGCTACGCTGGGCGGGTCAATTCCGTGGTCCATCATGCCATTATTGGTTAATGGTTAGCCAGTATTGGTTAGTTGACTAGGGTCATAGGTGCCATTGGTTCATGATGACATTTGCATTTAATCAATCATTGTTGGTAGTAATTGATAGTGGTGACAGCTGCCATTATTGATTAGTTCATGGTGGTTCATCGAGCACCTTCCTGGTAGCTCCTGCGCACAAGCCTTTCAAGGCCCTCCAAAGTCCTGGGTACCCCTGGCTCCTGCCCTCGCTCCCTCCCAACCAACAGCCAGTTCTGAATTCACAATGTCACCATTGATCCATTTATGGTGGCAGTGCCGCTGTCGACAACTACTTGAAACTCATAGTTCATAGCAATGGTTGATAGTGGTTATCAGTAGTATCTCATGAGCTAATGCCTCTAGTCTATAGTGGTTAAAAACTTTCAAAACTGCTTAGCCAAGAATGGAACTTGCGATTGAAGCAGTATTGAAAGAATCGCAGTGGCCAATAAGTGTGAAAGCTTGTTGAGAATAGTTTGAGAACAAGCGGTCGATGAGGGTTAAAATGGTCGATGGTAGTTGCATCAATGGTTCACAGTGAAACCAAATGTGGTGGTAACTAGTGTGGCAGCATGTGGTAGCTACATGTGGTAGTTGATAGTGGCACTTCAACCATCAATGCAGGGTGGTTTAACGCTGATGGTTGATGGTAGCTTTATCAGTTGCATGTAGTGCTCACCATCATCAACAGTTGTGTGTGCAACCATTGCCGTTACTAAGCTTCATTAGCCGCCAGAACCAAGCTTCATTAACTGCCAGAAACCACTATAATTAACAACGTAGTGAGCTACACATAACTATCAAGAAATAGCATCACTACTTCCTTGTAGCTATTACTCTCCAGAAAATGCCCATTCCCCATACGTAAATGATCTGCAACTGGTGGATTTGCCTCGGACCGTATGGTAACTGATGGCTTTGCACGATGGAACATCGCGTTACCAAACACCCAAACCTTTGAGGATGTCCATAGCTACACTTTCTAGAGCAACACGTGACCATAGTGCTCGCAAGGAGGGCCAATGAGGCCATCTTGAGACTTTGCTTGGCAAAACCCCTGGCTACCACATGGTGGGCCAAGTGCGATATGATGATGGTAGGTGGCCAAACGTTGTCACATGGCCGGTGACGCGGATGTGGATTTCTGAATGAAATTGCTTGGAAACTCTTGGAGCAGCTAGTTGAATGATTATGATCAATTCATGGCAAACTGGTTCAAGCATAGCGGACAATGACCAACAATATAGGCTATGCAATTGGTGGATGATGATGATGATGATGATGATGATGATGATGATGGTGGTGGTGGTGGTGGTGGTGGTGGTGATGCTTTTGCGTACTCTCCGGCAAACTAACCTCGGGTCGAGTGGAAATTCCATCATAGAAATAGCTGGTTTACCTATTGCAGTGGTCAGTGAGCTTAGCGCAACCAGGCTAGGAACTACCAAAGGGTAGGTCATCATTCCTCATTATCTAGCAGTGGTATTACAATGTATTACGCTATGCTAAATACATCTATCTTTAACCAGCTAGTTAACCAACCACAATCACATAAAGCAACTGTTGTGACCTAAATTGTGGTTTCTCAAAATGGTGGTGCCCCACAAATAAGTAGTTTATTGCTATAAAGCATTCATCAACTGAATGATTGAGGGTTACCCCTACGCAAACCAATCACTTTATAATATGGGGATACCCCTGGTCAGACCTGGTCAGGCTCTAAAATGGGGACACGACACCCTTATCGCTTAGGAACCCCCAAACATATGGCTGTGGGTCAAAACCCTGTACCCCTGGTTCCCCCTATCCTCAACCATTGTTTTCCCTATTATTATTTGTTATTATCCCCCATTATTGGTTGGTTAATATTCACCCACAACCATATATAATTAGTTTTTATATCCCCTGCTATTGTTGGTCATTTTCCCCTATTATATTCCCATGTCTAACCACTCGTCCCCCCGGCAGGACCAGAACGCAACAACTTCTCCAGGTCACCAATTCCGTTGCTCAAATACTCAGGGTCCGCGGCCTGGGCGCAGGGCGGGCGAACCCTGGAACCGTGGGATGCAGCACTTGTGATGAAATGATCGCAAAAATGCGCTGATTCAGAGGAAAAATGCTAGGAACCAGCTGATGAACCAGCTGATTTATAGGAAAAATGCTCGGACACTGCCAAAAAGGATGGTGAATCAACCATTTTTGTTAGATATTTTCCTGTAACTATAATCCTATGAGATATGGAATAATGAGAATGATAACGATAAAGGCATTGAAACCTCATGATCATCATACCCACTGGAAGATTTTACTTTTTAATAATAGAGGATAATCAGCAAGAAAATGATCAAACAACTACTGTATAAGGATTTCTCAAGCCATTGGGGACCCTCAAAACTCTGGATGGTTTATTACGTTCTCAAGTCATAGGGGTACCCCCGCTGTTCATCCTTTATCTGCACAATTTATAGCAATAAACCAGCTATTTTTTGTGGTTCCCTATTTTAGGGAAACCTTTATATGAAACCTTTATATGAATCATTGATCATAATGAATCATTTATTATTTATAAGGACCCACTGTCACAAGTAATTTATATGAATCATTGATCATAAAAAAACATCCATCACTTTGTTTTTCGGGAACCCAATGGCTTAAGAAAGCACCAGGGAACAAAGGTCGATGTGATGACAGCGGTCGATCCAGCTGCGCACACAGCTGTTGCACCTTGCCACCAGCTTGGGATCTCCAGGCGCCCCAGCAATCCCGGAAAGGATAAACCCTGAAGCCCACCATCAGTTGTTCAACATCAAGAGGTACCATTAACGTTGTTGGGGGTAGCTGTTGCCGTTGTTGTCATTGAACCTCTTGGGTGATCTTCCAACGTCTTGCAGCTATGTAGCTCAGGGCTTAATATCAATACAGGGGGTTCGCTACCTTCCTCGTCTTCGGCACGATGATCTTCCAACGTCTGGCAGCAGCTCACGCCAGGCAGCATAGTATCCATTGCATTTGTCCTCCGTCAAATCCTTGCATTTCTTCAAGCTTCCATCCGAATCCTGGCACCGTACCGTTTTGCCCTGGAGTCCGCCCTCAGGCCCCCCGTGATGGGCAACCGCAGGAAGCAGGGCTTCGATGACGTTCCTGTCATGGAAGTACTAAGGTTTGGTTCCTGGTTGGTTCCTGGTTGGTTTCTGGTTGGTTCTTTCCCAGAAATGTTTGGTTCCTGGTTGGCTATCGAACTCGATGTTGGCGACTGACTGTTGGCTCGATATAGTGTGTCGTCAGTGTCAGGCTCAATCACTTCCAATCCTCAAGGATGGGAACCAGTGTTGAGCACGACAAACAAAATTAAAGGTACTGCTATAGTAATGAACATGATTATCATACTAAATCGATATAACTCGATATACATCAATATACATCGCAATTCACCAGAGTTCGCAATGATTCTCAACCAGCATCGGCCACGAAAGTCACACATGGCCGAACAGTGCTGAAACCATCCAGCTGAGAGAATGTCGGTGATTTCTCACCATGCGCTTTGTCAAACAACAAAAATCACAGGGTCATGGATGAAAAAGATAAAATGGTCCCATGATGTTCAAGCGGCGGTTAATGTGATGGTTAATCGGTGATTAAGCCAAGCCACGGTAGTGACAATGATGATGATGAGCCTTCATTCGTGCACCTGCACGATATCTATTTGTTTCTTTACCATTACATCCATCCGTTTGCTACAAAGCCGATCGATCGATAGATAGATAGATAGATAGATAGAAAGATAGATAGATAGATAGATAGATAACTAGGCAGTTAGTTAGTTAGCTAGTTAGTTAGGTAGATAATTGACAAATAGAAAAACAAACAAACAAACGGAAAAATAGATAGAAACAAATAAACATAGACCCATGAACTGAACTAATAAACAAACAAAGAAGCAAAGAAACAAACAAACAAACACAGAAAAAAGGAACCAACAGACAAAGAAACAAAGAAACAAACACACAAACAAACAGAGAAATTAACAATAAAAAGAAACAAAGAAAGAAAGAAAGAAAGAAAGAAAGAAAGAAGAAAGAAAGAAAGAAAGAAAGAAAGAAAGAAAGAAAGAAAGAAAGAAAGAAAAAAAGAAAGAAAGAAAGAAACAAAGAAACAAAGAAACAAAGAAAAAAACAAAGAAAGAAACAAACAAACAAAGAAAGAGACAAACAAACAAACAACCAAACAATGCAAAAGTACAGGATCTTTCTCCAGTACAACCAACAGAGTCACTCACAGTCAGTACTTCAGCTCTGGACTCTTTTGCACAGTGACTTGAGCCATCTTGAGCCAACAGTCAGAGTTGGCAGTCTGTGGAGTGCGCAGTGGCTTATGCAGTGTACAAGAGAGTGTGTGACTATGACAGTGTATCTCAACACTCCCCCTTGAGTTGACAGTCGTCTTGAATGTCAAACTCACAGTGAATTAAGCAGTCCTTACTCAATAGACAGTCAGCTTTAAAAGACATCTCTTCAGCTCAGCTTGACAGTGGCTTCCAGTCAGTCAGGGTGCTAGCAGTCCATCGCTTCAGTGACTACAAAAAAAACGATTCTGCAGTACAGCAGCGCTTCATTAACAGTTCTTCTTGATGGTCACAGTGAAGTAGTGGGTTCATCCAAAGTCTCATCAGTCTTCTCATCTTCAGCTCATCAGCAGTGACCTCATCAAGTTCAGCGGCAGCCTTAGTACCAGTTTCAAGCTGGTAGTTTGGAGTACTATCTGCAAAGGTGTCTCACGTCCAGTGGGCTTACCAGTGTCAGTCCTTCAAGTTCAAACACCATTACAGTGTAGAACTCGGTCTCGCTCAAAGTGCTGGACAATCTAGGCAAAGTCCAAGCACAGTCTGGCTCTGGTTAGACAGGCCTTGCCTTGTAGGCGTAGAGGTCCAGTCTATCATACACAGTTCCAGTCTACGCAGTAAGACTTCCAAAAGTGACAGCTTGGCAGCAGTAATGGTATCCAACTTCAGCGCGAGAGTTGGATGCGTGTGATTCAGTCATCTCAGCAAAAA
>VSDK01018433.1:267282-303898 GCA_009767595.1 Symbiodinium kawagutii | reverse complement strand
TTTTTACGATTTTGACTTCCAAATGTGCTTCGCGCCTAGGTTTTTTAACGATTTTGCCAGTTGCAACTTCCAAAAGTGCTCCGACCCTGTAGTGTTTTTACGATTTTGACTTCCAAATGTGCTTCGCGCCTAGGTTTTTTAACGATTTTGGTACACTCCTTCCGCCACAGTCCTCCGCACCCGCCGCTTTAGCGAGGTACCCTTCTGGACCCTCCTGAGGCACAAAACCTTGCAAAACACAGCATTTCGCGACTTTCCTAACATTTTGGCGCACTCGCATTCTCATCTTTCGCACATCTCATCTTTCGCACATCTCATCTTTCACACATCTCTTCTTTCCCACATCTGCTCAGGCGATCTGCCCTAGCTGAGTTGTCCATATTATCGGAAGTTAGACTTCTAAACTTCCTTCGATTATTAGATTCTTAAATATCTATGGGTCAAAACCCCGTACCCCTGGTTCCCCTATCATTAACCATTGTTTTCCCTATTATTGTTGGTGGAAATCCCCCATTAATTGGTTGGTTAACTGCTTGACCCAGCTCGCCATATGGCACCCAACAACTTACACTTCGTTGCCCTTCACGCGGTAGCGAAGCCATGCGTGACCACACATGCGCTGCTGGCGTCCCGACGAGGTGCGCCACTCTCGCACTTGTCCGTCTCTTGGTTCGGCAAGCAAATCTGCACAGGAGCACGGTGACACCGTGCTAAATCTCGCGAAGTGACTACCTATAGCATCCTAAAGCATCCGATAGCATGGAAACTTATTGCATCCTATAGCATCCTATAGCATCCTATGGCCATACCTAGCCAGGGTTAGTTGAATTCTGCAAGTGGCCATGATCTTTCGTTCACCGCCATCACACCGCCCTGACCTTGAAGCTACCAGAGCAGTCGTGGTAGCCACCAACACTGCAATTCTGCAGAGCGGAGCATGGGTCCACTTCTGGCGGCGAGGGCGATCGCAAGGGATGGCAAGGGATGGATGGTTCATTGTATCACTGGCTTGGTTCATGTGGAAATGAACCTGGGAATTCATGGTTGCAACCGCCAATGACAAGCGCTTCCTGCAGGTTTTCTCATCAACCAGTCCTGAAATAAAATATGGTTTCGGATGGTCACACAATAAAAATGGTCACAAACATCCCAGTCATCCTTCGAAGCCGAAAATCCAGCCAGTTCCTGTGATGTTAGATGGTTGGTACAGTTGGTGATTTCATCATGAATGATGATGTAGTGAATCACGGGTCGCTTAATATTAGGCAATGATGGCTGCTACCATGATGATTGCATTTGAAAAGCGGTCAACAGTGACCCTTTTACTATGCTTGATTGTAATCAAAGCTCAACTGTGGCCAATTGATGGGAAATACTGGTTGAAAATGGCCAAAATGACTTGAATGGCCGGCCCATTGATACAACCAAAGCAAACAAACCAACCGTTTGGAGATATCATGGCCTTGGGAGTCCAAGGGTGCCATTGTTTTTATCTGAGTTTTTACTGATTTGAGTGTAACTGTGGCTAGGGATTTGGTTGACAGCACTAGGCCACTGGTGATTTGGGATCAACACTTACTGTCCTTCAAGGTCGGTTGCAGGTGTGGAGCCCCAGAGTTGGCAGGACACCACTCACCCCCAGTGGTGCAAAAGCTTCTACCAATACAACATCGCACCGTGGCGCACATCTTGCTATGAACAGCCTTGCCGTTAGAAGATTCCAAACAAGCCTGCTGAGTCATAGAAAAAAGTTGGACTGCCCGAATCGCAGATGGCTCCTATTGCACCGCTCAACCTTCTCATTCAGTTGCAGCCAAGTTGCTTGCATCAGTTGGGCACCTGAAAGAACGAATGGCCGCGGAAGATGCATCGCAGGAAACCAACAAACCGAATCTGATCCAAACAGATTTGAATGACTCCAACATCATCAAATTTGATGTCTTTCATCAGGATAGATAATGACTTTGAACGGGTTCCTCATCTAAGAGCCCGGTCCAACAATGAAAAACCAACAGTTTTGGGAGCTCTGCCCAGGTTTGCTGCTTACACCGAGGCTTTTTGGAGCACCACTGAGTTTTCAGGGAAAAATCCTGCTCCACTTGATGTAGTGACAAGTCTTCAGCAACGCTTCAGGTCCACAAACATCCAATGCAGCACCAGGCACGGTAACCTCAGATAGCAGCTGCACGTCTCAAGCTGAGCATGTCTGAAATTCACGGTCAATGCCTGAAAAATAAGGCTTTCCTAAGGGGGTTCCAACCACCATAAATCATGGCAACCAGCAACCTCCGGCATGGAGAGGGCGAATTCTCATTGGCCCTTCTGTTTTTCACAATTTGCACGTCTCCCAACATGGAAAAAAGAGCCCCCAGCGTCACGTCTCACCATTAGCAGCGATGGTTTTGAAAACCCTGGCAAGTCAGGGGAGTAAATCAAGTCAGCGGTCTCTACAGGAACTCTATGGCTCTCCCCAGCAGGTATCCCAAATCAACTCAGCCACCAATTTCATCGAAGTCAACAAATCAACCATCATCAACCCATCCTTCACAGCCAGCAACAACCATCGTGCGCAGTAATAGCTAGTGCTTCTTTTCCCCTTTTCCATCACTGTTCCAACCTGCCTGTGATTCAGCTGAGCAGCCACAACACGACCAGCGATGGGAGAGTAGATGTGATTATGCCAGAACCCAGGTCGTTCAATTGGTGGTTTCTCAAAATAGGGAACCCTAAAAATGGTTGGTTCATTGCTATAACTCTAAGAATGACTAATGATTTGGGGGGAACCCCATTTTGAGGAGCACCCAATTGATCAATTGGGCGTTTTGTTACAATGTCATCCCAGAACCTATAGACCTTTTTTTTGGGGGGAAAACCCCCTTATTATTCAACTAGGGGTCTATTCATATTGGGCTGGCGTTCGTTATTGCTGAAATGCCACAACCAAACCACGCCATTGCGAGTGGAGACCCTTCAAAATTGAAGGGTCTCTCTTGTTTGACAGGACGCCCTGGCCTTTCCCGAACCGCAGGGGGTAGATTTGAACTTGTTCAACTGGGTAGCTGCTGGGTGGATGAATCAACTGGCCAATGTTAACATCAGAGCTTTCCGTAAAATTACCGAAATTACAACGGTAACTTTCCAGGTAACAATCGTCCAATCCCTACCTAGCGTCCCACATCGGTGGCACGTCCAAGTCACTGAGTGCCATCACATGTGGCAGGTCCCGTGGGGTATTGCGGCAAGTACCGAGACCTCAAAGCATCAGGAGGGCGAGTTGAGGGTTGGTTCATGTTGGTTCATGTTGGTTCATGCTGAATCATGCTGGTTCATGCTTCATGGCGACGGTTGATATTAAGCTGGCTAATAAGTTAATGGTCAGTGCTGGTTGATGTTGATGGCTCCAGTGGTGATGAATGATGATAAGCTGGTTAATTAATTGTTCGGGACGGTTGATGGTGAATGATGGTCTCTGGTCATGAACCCCGTCGCCAACATCCTATTGCATAGGTAAGTGGAAGGGTAGGGAATCATGAGCAGCAGCTATTGACTCCAATGTACTGAGTGACTGATTCAGTGCTTGAGTGGAGGCTTCCCCCCGCCGCATGTGGACAGCACCAGCTGAGAGCCGTTCCACGACTTCATCCAATGCTGGCATCGCTGGTGAATCACCACCCCCCCTTCATGCCTCCAGTTATCATGAAATAGTAAGTAACCAAGCCCACTTACAACTAGCTGGTGGGAACCAGGTACCTGGTTACCAGCCCCTATTTCATGGTACCTGAAAGTATAGGGTTCAATCAAGAACGGCTTCATTATGAATTTCTTCGATTTCACTGGCAGCGGTTGACTCCTATCTCCTGGCAACTTCGGGTTAGGCACCCTTCTCTCGAAGATACATCCCACAGCCAGTTCATCTGCTGGTCCTTGCTTTAAAAAGTCTTGGTAAGTGGTTGGTGTTGCTTGTTGTCCATCGGTGCCGGCTGGCAAGAAACCGCCCATGGAGAAAGCTGGAGATCGCGGATATACCATTGCCACTCGTTGGTGCATCATCCATGGCTTACAGTACATGGCTAAGGCCCTCAAGAGGTGCCAGGGTCAGAGCAAGCCATGGTGCGGCTTTTGTGTCTTAGTGATGTCATCTATCATGGTCAGGAGATGGTAAGTGTGCAAAACTCAGCAAAATTATGGGACTCCCATGCCAAGACCACCCAGGTTTCTTTCGCTGCTGGTTCCTCTTTGCTGTCACTAGGTAGCTCCCCAAGCTCACTATCAGCCAGTTTGTCCTCTGCTGACGGTAGGGCTATGATTGAACCACCATCACTTACAATGTCCACTATGAAAAATCGGTATCACAAGTGGCCGTGCATCTACCATGATTAAACCTTTGTTCTCTTATGATCATGAACCATTCAAGCCGCCACAACTGCTCAACCTTTGAATCGAAATGACAGTCGCACCATGGGAAATTCGGGGGCTTCAGTCTGGGTAAGGCACCGTGTGGTCAATCGTTGCTTCACTTCTAGCTCCTCAGCACAGCAAAATGGGCAGCATTGGGCAGCTACCCGGCACACGTTGCAGCGAATTTGAGGGGAGACCAATGGAATCTGGGTAAACCAAGGTAAGCTAGCCATCATTTGCGGTTGGTATATTCGTTGGTAGAAACCCACTGGATCTGGAAGGCATTTTTTCAGCCACACTACCCGCATAGATTTCCAACAAGCAACCAAGGTTGGAGTTGGGGTCCGCAAGAGGAAAAGAATCAGTGCAAACCTCCAGAAATGTGTCGAGTGCGTTGCTTTCCCCGGGTCTTCCTGGGATGACAAATGATCATGTGGTTGGTGGTTTCAATGCCTATGAAAAATATTGGTCAACCCAATGATTTCTTAATAATTGCTAGGGAAAATACAAAATGTCAATGAAACCACCAACCAGCCATTCTTCCGCTGCAACTGGGAACGTAGCACCAGGGTCAGTTGGACACCATGGATTCGTGTCAATGACTTGCGCCAAGTGGCAGCCAAAGATGCTCCCTCCTGGGCTGAACAGCATTTTGCAATGCAACGGGACCCAGGAACAGCCAGGATACCCTCCCCCTCCAGTGTTCAAACACAGCTGGCAACATTGCTGCATGGCTGTTGCCTGGAAATCGCAATCCCTACAGTCGGAAAATCAAGCTTCAAATGTCAGATTTCCCAGCAACTTGTTCGTCTGAATGGCAGGTCGCACGCTATGATCCCCTGTAATAGCTATATGACACTGTGTTGGTGGTTGCGCCACAGGGCCATGTCATCACTGGTGCGATCTGGTGCGTTAAACATTGCAGCACCACGAATTCTCATCAGGCGTCTGACTGTACTACGATGTGCTCCTTTCCCTTGTCCTGGAGGCGAGGCGGTGCGGCGATGTTCAGTTTCACAAGTGTCCCTACAAAACCGCACGCGGGAATAGGCGTAATCTCTACATCGTGGATCTTCCCCTTGCAATCTAAGATACTTGGCTGGATAATCGCCCCAAAATTATACCTACTGGGAATGATGATTATCCGTTGCTATGCTTATTAAGGCGTAATTAATTGGAGATCCAGCTCTTGATAGACCACTAGTGCGACCACTTGCGATCCGAAGCTCTCGATCTCCCTATGAAACATGGCTAGGGCTGGATCTGATCAGCCCAGAAACTTTGGTCACTGACGGTCACTACTATATCCAAGCAATGGTTGGACCCCACGGCAAATGATAAAATCACAATGCGCTGCGTGATCTGATTTTTTTGCTGGGAAAACCTGAGCACCGTCCATAATCGTTGATGAATCTCGTCGGTGAACTCCGTCGCTGCCAGAATTACTTGGGACTCGAGTGCCATCGGATAACCAGAAATGATCAGCAGTGCTAATCAGCCTTCGCAAATTTTTACCTCGTTCAAAATGTCTCTCTCATTAACATGCGATTCTTTTGACCATCGGGAACATACGGTAATTAGGTCGGGAGGGTGAATGCTTACTGGACATCCAATTGGTTACCAATTTTTCCCACTATTGCCAAACATCCAACCGTCCCGCGAGTGGTGCGAAGTGCAGCTGCGGGTCAAAACCCAGCGTCCCTGGTGTCCCATGCGCCATTGTGTTGAATACCAAGTTGTTGGGATGAATCGCACAGCGCCGAGTCATTTGGATGATGGGTATCGCCGGTATCGCGCCATAGCTTAATTGCTAAGTGTATCCCTACACTTCCAGATACCTTTAGGTAATCATCCCTGCACTAGGGGCTTCCTGGTTGCCCACCAAAGATAACTCGAATCGTGGCAGGGTTGGGTTTTATTGATTATCAGCGTCTCAAATATTGTCAACCATACAAAGCAAACCATTCATAAGCATGGCATCGAATCAGTTTAAGTTGGCTGAGATGCTTGCTGGCACCCATTGACCACTACCACGATGAAGCCCGGCCCCATTGCGTCGCTCCTGTCGTGCAGATGCCCTTGCACTTCCTTCGCTGTCTACCTGCCGCTGGGTTCACAGCCCGCACACCAGGGTCACACAGCCACATGACTACCTGTTTGGCTTGGTGGCTTATAGATCCCTTGCTAAAAAAATATATTTTTTTTAGTGGTCATATGGTATAAGCCATCCAGTTGGTTAGTGGCCACTGCTGATGTTTGAACTCCCCTGTATCGAAAGGATAGCACAAATGCCCCTTTCACGGCTCCCATTCAGCACCGCCAAATGATCTCTGAAAAAAGTGTCCTCAAAGCACCACCCAGGAGATTCTTCGGTCGATCAAAAAACCCCGGTGCCTCCACGTAGACATGGTCATGCTGACCGATTTCTCGATTGGCACTCTCATGCACAGTCGCGCATGCAGCCAGGAAGGGAAGGAGAAAGCTACCTCGGACATGACACGCCTTGTGGTCTCATCGAAGTCATGCACTGCTTACATCGAATACTTTCATGGAAGGGTTTGGCTACAGAAAGCTGGGTTCATATATCAGATTTTTCCGTAAACCAACTGGTACAATCTTGAATATACCAAATGAACCATATCAGAACAATTACCACCCATCACTAACCATCATTACACACCATTGTGAAAAACATCATTCCAACCAGCATCACACGCATTCTTGTATCCACATATAGCCACAATTAAAACCATTCAGGGCGTACGGCACATGGTTTACCATCATCAAAACAATGACTAAACCTGGAAATGTAGTTGATAAAAGTCAGTGATTGTTGTGTGTTGCCACAACTTTGGTTGACCACTATCATCGTTGACTTGACTTGCCCCTGGGCGCCTCAATGCCAGCCGGAATCCAGCTTTTCCCATCCCCTTCAGAAAGGAGGGGGGGATCTGGGGGAAACACAAAGCGTACAGTTGTGCCGTTGTACCGATTTTGACTGTTGATCGCGCGGGATACACTGGCCAGTGACTGCTTACAGCTGCATACACTTAGTGATCTCAATAATTCAGCGTTGCCAATGGCTACTGAAGAATGGCTCCATCTCGGATGGTGAACCTTGGGACCTTTAGACGTCGTCCAAGCTTCAAAATTTTCGGAGCAGGGGCGAAGGGCTCCTCATTGTAAACGGCTCGCTTGGCTTTGACAAAACATGAAGTTGTAACTGGCCCGAGGGCAGCTCTTAAGCCAAATGCGCAGCGGGTGGTCACTCATGAATGAACATGGTCAACGGTGCGGAAGTAGAAACAAGGACGACTTAACATACCACGACTGAACAAACAGGGTTACCAGGAGGTGATCCTCAACAACTACCAGTGACAAATCGTAATACAGCCAGTTGGTCGTTCTCCTACCATCCATGCAACTCGCTAGATGGCCACCGACAAGCCGTTGTGAGGCATGTAGTCTTCCCTACCCTCCACAAGTTACCAACAAATATTAGTTAACATCCTTATGCCAGGGATGCCCAGGGATTCCCTGGCTACCAGCTATAGAGGCAACCGGAAGGGCAAGGAATGGTCAATCAACAGTGCCATGAGGACCAGCAGTTGCCAGCTAGTCATTGCCGAGTCACGTAGCGCACCCAGAGCCATGGTTAAGTACACATCGTGAGGGTACTACCATGAGCACCGAGAACGTGTCAGAAACAGTCGTGCTCTCACTCGCTTGGATCAAGATTTGCCAAAGATCCCAGTGACAGATGGTGGAAGTCCTGCTTGCTCCGACCAAGTTCAACTCCCAGCAATTTCCGCCAGATGGTGGTCTCTCAAAATAGGGGAACCCCGCAAATCCTCCAATATTAAGCATTTATAGTACCATGCCATCCTTTTTTTTGCGGTTCCCTATTATAGCAAGCACCCAAATCATCCAAGCAGAAAAACCTTTGAACTGGCGGCTTTGCCCCCCCTAGACTTGGATCCCGGCCATGGCTGGCCCTGGTCACACCAGGAGCCCTGGCAACTGATGTGGCAGCGGAAGCTTCCAAGCAGCTGAAGCGAAATATCTGAATGCTGTTTTTTTGGCTTCATAAGGTTGAACCATGATCAGCAATCAGAATTAATATCAAGTACTAATAAATCAAAAAAATGATCATTCAGTAATTCTTAAAATGATCGTTGAGTACTATTAAGAGCTCATCTTAATATCATAGTGAGTTTCAGCTCATCTTAATATCATAGTGAGTTCTTAATGAGTTCTTAAAATGGTACTATCATAGATTTCGTACTATTCAGAGCTCATCTTGACATCAGCTAGTGATACTCATGATTCATTGCCACTTCTTGACCTGGCGCCTGGCCATGAACCATTACCATGATGCAAAATGGTGACATAGTGATCAACCTAATGTTGGTTTCTGATTAGTGTAACCCCCCCTAAAGTAATGAAAATAGATGAAACCAACCGGTAGATACTAATCAGAAACCAACATTAGTGAGAATCATTGGTAGTTAGCCATTATTTACTTACCATGGCCAGCCATCATCATTAACCCGCCAAGCCATATAATTGGTTAATCAATATCTTTGATCTCAACTAATCTTTTATGTCGGTGGTTTCTTAAGATAGGGGGCCTAGAAAATGATATATAGTTGGTTCATTGCTATAGATGACTATTAATGGATGATTTGGGGGGTCCCCCATGGCTTGAGAAACCAGAGTCATGTGATCACCCAACTAACCATTGATCATTCTCATTCCCCCGGCCATGATGGACCACCTGCCATTGGTTCGTTGGTTTCCCAATGTCACCGCCCACCAGTGATGGAAAACCCAACCTCCAAAGGCTCAGGGCCATGAGGAGCAACGTCCGGTGCCTTCAAAAAAACAGCTGGAGCCTCCGGCATCGGCATCTGGCCTTTTTCGTGGCGCCGAAGTGGTGACCAGCGGATCAAGTGGCGATGGATCATAGTTATGGTAGGCATGAAGTCATGGAATCCATTGCATTCATGGCTTGGCAGCTTCACTGTTTGTGTCACCATCATTTGGTTAGAACACTGCGGGTAGCTCCTTAGCCCCCCCTTTTGAAGGAATATTTGGATACCCCTGGCTCCTTAGGTCTCTCTAAACCACCAGCTAGTTAGGTCATCATGTTGGAAACCATGGGAGCAATGTCCATGAGATTGCGAAACCGCGAACGACTCGATCCATCAGCCATGGTAGTGCATCATAGTAGCCATGTCTTGGTGATGGTATGCTTCACCAATGAATCACAAGCCGCCAGGTGTTGGATATGCCACATCCCTGAATCCCAAGATCATCCAAGATCACCTTGCTACTTGCGAATGCCAGACTCGTGGCTCACCATGATAAGTGCATATATCGGCATATACCGGCTGATGATCATCCCACTGCTGGTAACTAGTTGGCAACCATGCTTAGTAACTACATTTTTTGTGGGTAAGACCATGGATAATTAAGCTATAACCATGGTTACTGACAACCACCGGGATGATGAACCATTCAAGCAATTTTTTGATGATATTCTAGCCACGTGGAGGCCGCCAACTAAACACACGCCCGGGATCCCTGATCTGCTCCCAGCTGAAGCCAGCGAGGGTGATCGCAAGGTGGCAACCAACCGTCAGCCATGATTTTTTCATTGCCGAACCCACCATTCTACCACCATAATCAGGATGTATCAGGAAAACAGCCATCATCAGCCAGTGAGAATTTACCAACCACCACACTATTTGGTTAGAATACTCCCGGTAGCTCCCAATTCCTCCCCTTCTACAGGGATAGCGCATGGGAAACCAAACATGAACAGCCACCGTTGTCAGTTTCAAAAGCAACAGCGCGTAGAATCTGCACCTAGGCCGATGCACTCAACACACGAGCACATCACATACCATCCATCAGTAGATCCATACACTGACACATCAATGACAAATAAACGGTAGATCAGTAATGATCAATAAACCATAGGTAGATCCACTTAATGTCAGATCAGTAAGCACAAACACATCAATGGCATATCCATATTGTACGAAAAAAATCCCGCTATTGTTGATTCCACGCTATGGATGGAGTTGTGGTTTCTTTCCAGTTGCACCTACTATTCCTGGTTGGTGGTTGAACCACCCCTAAGAAAAACATCAGTCAACCAACCGATGGTTAATAATCACATTTGGGAAAATAAAAACATGTTTGAAACCACCAGCCAGTGACAGAATCCATGACACGGTCGGTCACCCTTCAAACGTTTAAGGCAACGTTGCAGCAGCGTTTTTCGAGCTGGCAACTCCTCCCGAGTGCCGGCAAACGTGAGACCAAGCCAGAACGGGGTCAACTTTGGCCCCGACTCTGAGGTCATGCAACAAATTGGAGCGCCATCCAACGTGAGCAACGTGAATCAATCGCGTGAAGTTGCGCTTGAAAGTCATCATCCAGAATCAATAGCCTTCACGATCGTAACTGTTTTGTGGTTTATCTTGAACTCAATATGTTTATATGTTTTGTTCATGGCCATTATTTACGTACTTTGGTTCAAGAGGCTTGTTGAATAGATTCTTTCCATACCAGCCATAGTACCCATACTGCAGCTACACAGTCCGGTTGGACCATCCCCGGTGGCTACCAAACATATCAACCAGATGTGACCATATCATCCATATGGGTGTTTCTCAAGATAGGGGACCTTCCAAATCCTCCGGAGACCATTTTCACCTAGCCTCAATGGCAACCCCTACTGGATAGTGTTTGATGGTTTGTTTGGTTTGGCTGTGCTGGTTTGCTTGCTTGGGCTGGTCCGGCTGGTTCTAGGTGTCTGTTCTTATTCCTGGTTCTTTTCTTGGTCTTGTTGCACACCATTGTGCATTCCATACTGACTAACCTGGCCACTTTCACCACTCGAACCAGCGATCTGAGTGATGCGCTCATATGACGTAAAGTCTTCCAGAAAGTCAGCCGAATTTAGGGGTACCCCGTCATCTTAAGAAACCACCGTATATGACCCTATCACATCATATCTGATTGCTTCTCTGGTGTCGCGCCTCCAGAAACAATTCGAATTCTACGCTACGAGCAGTGACGAGCAGTGCAGAGCTCGCCAGCACCGAACAGTCATGACCCGACAACGATGGGGCTCCAGTCATGGAACAGCTGGGCAGAGTAGTGAAGCTCACCATCATAATCAATGGTAAATTCATATGGCGAGCTGGGTCAATATTACCCAACCAATAATGGTGGATGAGAAACAAGAAACTATAGGGACAATGGTTGATGATGGGGGAACCATGGGTACAGGGTGAACTGACCCACAGCCATATTCCTAAAACAAACCTTAGCTTACAAAGTGATCGAGGATGAATTCGTTTTGTTGCATTTCGATGTTTCTCTTCGGTAGTCGGATTTTAGACTTTGCATCCACCTGTGGCCTGGGTCTTACGCTTGATGATTCTTCGTGCGCTGCGTGGTACCTTATGAAGTAGCCGGAGATTGATTTGCCCCAAACTAATATGGGTGATTGAGCACCATGGTTCCAACATTAAACCCAGTAGGGTCATCAACTTGCAACGAAAATCGTCAACCTCCATGTCAGGAGAGATCACCATGATGAAATTGTCCCCCTGGGGCGTTGGGCGGGCGGGCCATGACACCTAGCTACGCGACGTCGTCAGGCCTGCGATGGCAGAACCTGGCAGGGGAAGGTTCCTCTAAGCTGAGTTAAGGCAGAATCTGGCTAACTTACCTTAAGGCAGAATTTTACCTAATAGGTAAACTATTCCCTGACCTTTAAGGCAAAACAAGATTTTACCTTAAGGGAAAAAGCTAAGGCAAAATGGTTGTTTTACCTTAACTTTGATGAAAACAAGACTTTTTTCTTAAGGCAAAAATTTTGTTTATCTCAGGGTTGTTCATTCTGAAATTAGAATTTATTGCTGGAACATTTCACATTTGACATGTGTTGATGGTGTTTGATGGCTGATGCCTTGCTCAAACCATGCTGTGACCAGCAGAAAGGAAGCAAACATGCTTTGGCAAGCTAGCAGGCTTTGCTGCATGACAGATATCCATTGTCCATGATAGCTCTCATTTTTTGGGAAGAATCCACATCTGTTGGTCCCAAGCCCACCAACAAATTTGCCACATTATCATTATTTCCAAATGAGCACATGGATCAACAACAGCAATTTGACATTTCTTAGCAGCATCTTCCACCACTTTCTGGCTTTTTGGCCTTGCTGCCATGGATGTTTCATTGCAAGTGAAAAGACAAGTGGCCAACCCACACATTAGCATCAGGGAGTTGATGCAAGTGTTTCAGGGCTATGTTGTGCAATCGAACAGCTATGACTTCCTGCAGTTGGTCAGCTGCCCTGGCCATGGCAAATGGTCTTGGAAGACATCTCCAAATCCAACTTGGATGTGTCAAGTGCACAGGCTGGTGATTAGTTTGTTGGGTGTAGCTCCAAATGGTGTGCTTGCACCATCCAAGGTCAGGCAATCCCTGATCAAACTTTGTGGGTTGATGAACATCAACCAGACCAGGTCAAACACTGAGTCCTTTGCAGACAAGTGTGATGAGAGAATCAGGATTGTGCTGTCACAGTACCGTTTGGTGAAAAACAAACCCAATGAGTACCAAAGGCTGATGAGAAAAGCAACACCTGAAGAGAAGGCTTGCATTGATAAAGCTTTGGCCCACATGTCTCTTGATGGAACAAAAGAAGAAGTTCATGGTGCTGCTGGTGATGATGATTCCTCTAAGCTGGCTTTGGGGCCAAGTGGGGGTTCTTCTACTCTGGCTTTGGTGCCATATGTTCCTGGCAATGCAAGTTCTTCTGCAGCTTCCAGTTCACACAACAATGTTTTCAAGAGGATTTTGGCCAAGCAGGCAAGCAGCCCTGATCAGAAGCAGAAGGTGCAGTCTGCTCTTCCTTTGCTTGAAAACGCTGCTCAAAATGTTCAAAGTGCTGGCCCAAAGAACCTGCAAAGGAAGAATGCTTTTTTTTTGTGTCAGCTGAAGGTGGCTTTTGTGTTCCAGGAGATGACACAGCTTCAGAGAAGTCAAAGCCCACCCCAATGAAAAAAAAAGGAAAAGCAATACAGGTAAGAAAGAATTTTCCAGCAGCTCAAAAAAAAGAAAAGCATCAGTGTTTGCAACAGTGATTTGTCAGAGGATGAGAAGGAGCTGCTGGAGCAAGTTTTGGAATCTGAAATTCCTTCTTCCAAAGGAACAAAGAAGAAACCTGCAGCTGCAAAGGCTGTGGCCAAAACAAAAGCAAAAAAACAGAGCAGCAAAAGCAATGCTGAGCAGAAGAAAGGCAATGGAAAGAAGAAAACTACCTTCAGACATAGAGCTACTTCAGCTGCCTACCACCAGGCAAAATGCAGAGCTAAGCAGCAAGGCCTTTCACATGAGGAGATTTTAGCAGCTGGGAGGACAGCCAGCAGGAAGGTTGCAGAAGAGATAGATGCTGGCCTGCTCAAAGACCCAGATGCTGAGGAATCTTGAAGCTTGTGAGAATGTGTGGAGGTGAAAACAATGCCTGCTGCTGCTGCTGCAAGTTTTCAACACAGTTGCAGTGAACTGGCTGACATGTTGTGCTGTGTACTGTGTGTCGAAGTTTTCTTTTTGCTCTTTTGCACCTAAGTAGCATTTGCAATGCCAAATGCATCTTGAATCTAAGTAACGTTTCTTTCTCAGTAACATCTTGAATCTAAGTAGCATGTGTAGTATTATAGGTAACTTCCTCAAATGAATTTAAGTAGCATGTTGAATCTAAGTAGCATTTTGAAGCTAAATAGCATTTTGAAGCTAAGTAGCATTTGTAATCAAAGTCACACCCTGAACCTAAGTAACATCTGCCATCTAAGTAGCATGTTGTTTCTAAGTAGCATGTGCTCCTCAGCTGTCATGTGGGCCCTGGTTAACAGCTTGTGTTTGTGGCAGTTGCTTGCTCAAAGAAGCACAACTTTGGTTAAGCAAAACAAATGGGTTTGACTTTGTCTCAGAAAGCCAGCACCTAGAATCACAACAGCATTTCAATTCTAAACATTCAAATTTTCAACTAAACATTCATGAGTTCCACAGACACAGGAAACAATGCATTCACTTTCATCAGACATGCAGCAGTGATTTAAACTAGGTTAGTCAGATCACCAGCCACATGAGTAGAAGTTTCAACTTTTTAACTTTCCTGCTACAGCTTCTGGGTTCTTCTGTCCAGCAATGGCTCCTCGCCCCCAACAGCCTCTGATGTACCAGCTCTACCTTGGTGGTGTGTGGACTGGGTATGGCCATGATGATGTGAGGCAGTGGCTGTGGGAAACTACCCACACCACTCCTCTCACCATTCGATGTTGGCAGAAGAATGCTGAATCTACAATGCAGTCATGCTTTGTGGGCTATGGCAACTATGAGGTGGCTCAGGAAGCCTTGGGCATCTTGCAGCACAACCCTTACATGTGGGGCAGCAGGGTGACTGTGATGTGGGGCAGGGACAATCCACCAGCTCCTCAACCTGCTGCAGTGCCTCAACCTGCCTCATCAGTTCCTCAGCCTGCTTCAGTTCCTCAACCAGCTGAACCACTTGGACATGGGGCTTCAGGAGTGGGTAAGAAGGATGTGGGGGTGCAGGCAGGCCCTTGTTTTTTCGAAGACTTTGTGGATGCTGCAGTTGATGCAACTGAAGAAGAGGCTCCTTCTGAACCAACAGTGCTTGTGTCTCCCACTGAGCGTGCCAAAAGCCCTACAAGGTCCCCTCCTACCTCACCACAGAGTCCAAGGAGTACAGAACCTCCCACAGTTCAGGGTACTGTGACGAAGGAGACTGAGGAGGAAGCTGCCAGGGTGAAGAACAAGCTCAAGATGAAGCAGGAGGTGAAGGAAGAGCCACAGGACTGAAGAAGTGGTGTGAAAAAATCTGGCGCAGCAGTGGTGGGGGGTCACACAGGATTAGGGACCTGACATATGTGAAACATTTTAAAATAGCCAAGTTAGGGGGTCAAGATATTATTCAGACACCATGCCATGTTGGAAACATATGTTTTTTAACCAAGATTTTTTGAGGAAAAAAGATGCTACTGAGGCAGCGTGTTTCTAGGGAAAGTGTTACCTAGCCAACATGGTTTTGTGGAAGCAGAATGCTATTTAGTCAGCAGGTTGTTGTGGAAGCAGAATGTTACTTAGTCAACATGTGCTTGTGGAAACAAAATGTTACTTACTCAAGATTTTTCTGTTCAAACAAATGTTACTAAGCACAAAAAGATGTTCCAGCAGTGGGTGGCCATGAGACATGTTGGGGCTTAGCAATTCCAGGGGCTTAACAAGTGGGAACAGAGGTAGGACTGTCTAAGTCAGAGGCATGGTGGCTAAGTAACATACTGGCTGAGTAGCACTAGGGATCTTGCAAACTATATGCTGGCTAAGTAGCATACTGGCTAAGTAGCATCAAAAGTTTTGCAAATCATTGGCTGGCTAAGTAACATACTGGCTGAGTAACATGTTTCTCTTCAATGGGAGTGTTTTCATAAACCAGGTTCAGCTGGCAGAAACCTGCAGTTGTGCCAATATTTGGGCCCAAAGGAAGCAAACAGCTTAGCTTTCTGTTCCAGGTTTTTTTCAAGGAGCCATGCAGCAGCCAACCATGATGACCCAAGCAAATGCTATGGCCATAGCAGCTGGAGACCACACTGGCAGCTGCAGGGGACAGGGCCTGAAGTTCAAAGCATATCATGGATATGCTCAGGATGAAGAAGGGGAGCTATATCCTGTCTAAGTAGCATTTGTTTAAGTAATATATGGCATTTGCTTAAGTAACATTTGATAAGACAATCCATCTAGGCACCACTATGTCTGGCACAAACTAAGGAGATGAGAAGGGAAAGGGGTTTGGAAAAGGAGAAGGGAAGCATGAGGGCTTTGGAGGTAGGTCTTTTTTAGGGTTCCACTGTTTTGTTCCAGACATGCATGCTTAGTCACATATTGTTTGACTTGTTCATTCTGTTTCTGGGCAGGTGGCAAGAAAGGACCCTATGGAGTTGGCACAGTTCCCAAGTATGGGGTGAAAGGAGGTCAGGATACTGGTTTTTGAAGTGTTCTCTGGATTCATGCTCTTTGTTTTGGCCTCCCTGCAGGCCCTGGCAAATCTATGGCTGAGTACTACGAGATGGAGGCCTACATGGAGATGATGGAAGAAGGACTGGAGCTGAATGATGAAGCATTTCAATTAAACACATTTTCAATTCACTTCTGAAGGCTTTGAAGTCCCTACTGGAAGTGGCCAGAGCTCTGGATAGAGGACCAGTGTTTGTGATGTGTGTTTGCAGTCCCAGTTTGCATTGTGCTGATTCAGCATTTGTGGCAGGATGAAGCCATGAGGGGTGGAACACCTGGAACCTGCTGCACAGCTGGCAAAATGTGCTGCTTCTTCTCAGCTGTGGGTTGCCTAGGGTTTCCAGTGGGTCACATGTGTGCTGGGGCTTGGGTCACATGGCAGGTGCATTTGACTAAGTAACATATTGATATCGTAATATTTTGCATTTGGTCTAAGTAACATTGTCATTGAATGTTGGCTAAGTCACATTCTAAATGGATGAGATGATTGGGTTGGACCAGTCCACATTGATGAGCTAAGTCACATTTTGGCTAAGTAAAATTGTGCACTTGAACTAAATCACATTTTGACTAAGTCACATTTTGGCTAAGTAATATCATAAAATCTGAATCATTCACCATCCAGGCAAGAACCTAACACATGGGGATGGTACAGAATCAGATGATGGTTGGTTGATATTGTTGGTGGTTGGTATGTATTTTGGTTGATTTTTTTGATAATTCTCATGATTTTTCATGATTTTGGTTGTTTTATTCAAAATTTTGAATGATTTTTCATGATTTTGGGCAAGATTTGTGGTGACAGTTTGGTGCCACTTTGGAGCCGGTTTAGTGCCACTTTATCAAAGTGGCACCAAAGTGTCACCAAAGTGCCCCCAAAGTGGCACCAACAATTTGGAAAAAATGATCAAAAACATGTTGAAATGTTAAGTTTTTTTTTTACACCAATCAGCATCAAAGTTATGGTTGTGATCCTAAATCAATTGCAAGCAGGGCTCTAAATATGTGATGGGTGGACAAATAAGCCATTTGACTTTTGGAATGCTGGCCCCAAAAGTTCATTAAAATGCATGTTTGTGAAACTCCTCATTGTCAATCATGGCTTTGCCACTTCTTGGCTCCCAGGCAAATGCTTCAATTGCAACCTCAAATTTTGTTTGTGCTCTATGTGTTTCTCAATATTTGGTCCTGGTGGTATTTCCCCAACAGCGTATACGCTTATGGGGTCTTGAGCCCAGCTAAGCTCCGGTGTGAGCCGGCGCAGCTTCCAGGCTCAAGTTCCGGAGGTTCCGAGAAGTTCCGGGGCGTTCCGGTGCAGTTGCCAGGCAAGGTTCCGAAAGGTTCCGGAGGGTTTCGGAGGGTTCCGGGGAGTTCCGGAGCAATTGCCAGGCAAGGTTCCGGAAGGTTGCGCCGGCTGCGCAAGGTTCCGGAGGGTTCCGGGGAGTTCCGGAGCAATTGCCAGGCAAGGTTCCGGAACGTCGCGCAGGGTTCCAAAAGGCTCCGGGGAGTTCCGCTGCAGTTGGCAGGCAAGGTTCCGGAAGGTTCCGGAGGCTTCCGGCGCAGATGTTAGGCAAGGCTCGAAAAGTTCCGGATGGTTTCGGAAAGTTCCGGCAAGTTCCGGTGCAGTTGCCAGGCAAAATTCCGGAAGGTTGCGCAGGATCATGGAACGTTCCGGGAGTTCCGGTGCAGTTGCCAGGCAAAGCTCCGGAAGGTGCCGCAGGGTTGCAGGGGAGTTCCGGTGCAGTTGGCAGGCAAGGTTCCGGAAGTTCCGGAGGCTTCCGGTGCAGATGTCAGGCAAGGTTCCAAAAGGTTCCAGGGTTTCGGAAAGTTCCGGGGAGTTCCGGAGCAGTTGCCAAGCAAGGTTCGCACAAGGTCCCGGAGAGTTCCGGGTGCAGTTGCCAGGCAAAGGTTCTGGACGGTTCCGCAAGGTTCCAGAAGGTTCCGGGGAGTTCCGGCGCAGTTGCCCGGCAAAGGTTCCGGAAGTCCCGCAGGGTTCCATAGGTTCTGGGGAATGCCGGTCCAGTTGCCAGGCAAAGTTCCGGAAGGTTCCGCAGGGTTCCAGAAGGTTCCGGGAGTTCCTGTGCAGTTGGCAGGCAATGGCCCGGAGGAGATGTCAGGCAAGGTTCCGGGAGGTTCCCGAAAGGTTCCAGTTTGGGAAATTCTGATGCAGTTGCTGAAGATGGGCAATGGCTCTTGCTGTTGGGGATACCACCTTAGCTTTTTTTTTGGAGGGCACACCAACCCATCAACACATATCACCACAACACATTTATGGTTGCACTGGATGCACTGCCACACAACCACACACACACACACTAGCACAACACATGCACATAATAGCACAGGCCATTAAGATTCAGATTTCACAGCAACACAGCAAAACACAGGGTTAGCCAGGCCACTACCATTCATATTTCACAGCAAGGCAACAAAACACCAGCTTAGTTACTTCAGCTCTGGCATGGCTCCCGAAAAGAAGCCTGCTGCTACCCCAAAGAAGAAAGCCAAGAAGCAAAAAGTTGAGGATGAGCCTGCAGAGGCCCTAGAGGAGGAAGCTGAGGAGGATGAAGAGAAAGAAAAGGAAGAAATAGAAAAAGAAGAAGAGAAAGAAACAGAAGGTGGTGGAGAAATTGGCAAGACAGAAGGAAAAGAAGCTACACCCAAGACAAAGGAGAAGAAGACAAAGACAGAGAAAGCAGAGGAAAAAAAAGCAAAGAATAAAGGCAAAGGAGGCAAGACAAAGAAAGGTGCACAGAAAGGGCCAAAAGCACTCAAAAGGCCTGCTGCCAAAGGAGAGGAGGAAGAGAAGGACAAGAACCAAAAGACAGAAAGCCTAAAGGAGAAAACAGAGAAGTGGAAGCAGCTGGGTACAAAAGGAACACAACAAAGTGGATCTTCTTCTGAAGAGGAGGAAGGTGGCAGTGAGAGTGAAGGAGAGAAACAGAAAAGGCAGAGAGGCAAAGCAAAGAAGTTTAAGAAAATGGCAGACTCAGGTGCCATTCCACAGCATATTTTGGAGTTGTTTGAAAAGGAAAGTTCAAAGCACCCACAACCAAGACAGTTCAAGGCCAAGCTCATCAACAAATTATTCAAAGAAGATGGAAAAGGTGGGTATCAAATGTGTGCAGAAGGCCCTTGGTTCAGACCCTTGGTTCCAGCAGCAGCAGGAAGTTTTCCATAAGAGGTATGGAAAGGATGAGCAGCAGGGAACACCAAGAGATGTTTTCCTTTACCAAGTGTTCCATGGAAACTCAGAAGCTTTGGACACTGCTATCCAGAATGGCAGTGTTCAGCAATGGGAGCAAGATGGAATTCCTTGGTGTGGTTTCAGGAAAACAAAAGCAGGCATTGAGAATGCAAAGAAAGACCTTTCCAAGGTTGGTGCAAAACAGGTGAAGCTGGACAACAACCAGTACAAAGCACTCAGCAAAGCTTTCAAGAGTTTGTCCTGGACTTTTGACAAGGCTGATGGGGGTACTGGTGGTGGTGCTCTTCCATCCTCTGGGTCAAAAGACAAAAAAGCACTGGAGGATGTGGGTTTGTCCAAAGAGATGATGGCAACACTTCAGGATGCCAAAAATGCACAGGAAAAGTTGCATTCTACAGCCATGAAGTTGCTCAACAAGTGTTCTTCAGAGACAGACAAAAAGGAGTTCAAGGTGGCAGTGATGGCCTTGAAGGACTTGGTACTGAAGAATGACCATGTCCTGGCTTGGAAAGAGCTTCCAGATGAAGAGCCTTTGACACCTACAAACTTTGGAATTTTCATCACTGGACAAGCTGAGTCAACCCAGAAGCTGAATGAGGAAGTTGAGAAGTTCAAGGCTCTGCTGAAAACAAGGGGTGAGCTTTGAAGGCAAGGCAAAAAGCCTGTGAAGAAATGGTGAGCCATTACCTACTTTTGGCTAAAGTTGCTGTAGGCATTTCTGTCCCAAGCCTGTTTTGGAATTTTCAATAATTCATCAGCCCAAACAAAAGCAATATACCAACAATTGGAAATATGTTTTGTTTGGGTGTTTGCTGTTCCAGGCTCAGGGGTGGAAGTGTTGGCTCACCAGGTTTTGGTGAAAGTAGCTAAGGAGGTCAGCAACTCTGCCCCTTGTGCTTGAAAAAAGAAACAAAGTGAACATAGTTCACTGCAGTGCACTGGGTGTGACTTTGGTTGTGGTAGTTTGTTGGGTTGTGGAACACCAATTCAATTGTCTAAGTAATAAGAGTGTCTAAGTAATATTGTTGGCCTATCATTTTTGCCAAACTAAGCCCAGCTGAAACCAAAGTTCCATAGTGCTTAAGTAGCATTTGGGGCCCTTCAACAAGAGGTTTTTTTGATCCCGTGTCCAAGTCACATGCGACATGTGTGTTCTAAGTAGCAACCATGTGCTAAGTAACAAGACCCAGTGACATGTGTTCCTGGTTGGTATAATTGATGCTGCCAATGCACCATCCTTATTGCCTAAGTAGCATGACTCAAACATTGCCTAAGTAGCATGGCTCAAAGAGAATCATGTAACTTCCCCCCCGAGGTCTGTGCAGCCACTGTTATTTCCACATTGCCCAGCAAGAGTTGATGCTGTGATGCCTTGTGATGGCAAGCCTTGGGCTCAGGATGTTTTTCAGCAGCCAAATGACATGTGTGCTTGTGGTTACCCATGGTTGGAAACCCCCAACTGGTTTTTTTCAATCCAAGCATGTCCAAGAACATATCCATGGGTAAATGCTTGTGTTCAAATACTTTTGCCACAAAAGAAATGCCTTTTGCTTCAGCAATGGACATGTCTGGTGAACCTTTGAAAAAGAAAAGGAGAAAGGGGGGCATCAGGCAGAGGCTTGCTGCAGTGGGTGAGGAAGAAGGGGCAACCAAGCTTGTGTCATCAGAGCTTGGGACATCCTTGGTAGAAAAATGGGCCTGGGGGACAATGAGCCCCCAGGAGGTGCAAGAATTGGCACATAAATGCAAACTTGATTTTGAAAAAGCAGGAGCAGTTCCACCTCAAGACATTGTATTTCTGGCTGCCATGGGAACTTCAGGTCTTCACAAGCTCCTTGGATTCCAGAATATGATTTTATTTTTTTCTGAACATGTTTTTTTTCACCTATTCATTGCTCCTTAGCCTTGCCTCCAACCAGCAGCCAAGGCAGAATATGCACCAGGCCTTGCTGAATTTTGCCAACAAAGCTTGTTTGCTGCCAAGGCCTTTCATGCCAACAATTTCTTTCAAGGCACCTTACAACCAGCTCTTGCAGATGATGCTCTTGCCACATTTGGTCTTCAGCCAGATTTACCATTGCTACAAAAATGCCTGGGGTGCAATCATTTGTCCAAGCCAGCAAACATTGACAGATTTTTGGAAGTTGCAAAGGAAACATCCTGCATATCCAGGACACCCAGTCTTGGGTGGCAACCCCCAATTTGCCACCAAGATGGTGCCATTAGCTTTGCATGGTGATGGCACCCCTGTGATAGGGATAGGGAAGATTTGGAGCAGGCAGCTCACAACTTGGTCTTGGAATAGCTTGCTTGGGGTTGGCAGTACCAAATCAATGCAAATGCAAATTTGGTCTTGCTTTGATGAAACCATGGCACCTGCAACACTTTCTGAATTTTGGCAGATTCTTGCTTGGTCATTGAAATGGCTGCAGCTTGGGGTTTTCCCAGATTCTGACCATTTGGGGAACAAATATGAAGCTAATACACAGGATGGTCAGAGAGCTGGCCAATACCTTGCTGATGGATTTTGTGGCATATTGTGGTCCTTGGTGGGTGACTTGGAATATTTGACACAGGTTCTGAAACTTCCTCATTACAGTTCCAAGAGTGGTCCTTGCTCTTTGTGCAGGTGCACTGGTGATTCATCAGCAATGTCTTGGAAAGATTGTCGACTAACAGCACCCTGGATCCAATCACAATGGAAGCCACATGAGTGGCATATGTGGGATGGCAAATCCAGTTGCCCTCTTTTCCAGCAACTGCCAGGGCTATCAGCTATGGCAGTATCTTATGATTTCATGCATTCCAAATATCTTGGGACAGACATGGTTTTCCTGGCTTCTTGCTTGTGGCTTCTTTGCTACAAAATTATGCCAGATGCTTCACCTTTGGCAAACCTCCAAGCATGCTGGGCCAAAATCTCAGCTGTGTACAAAGAGCACAAAATCACTGACAGATATCGAGGTATGGCAAAATTGTCAATTTTTGAAAGAAAGAAAGGAGGACCCAAGTTGAAAGGGAGGGCAGCCCAAGTGGCTTCCTTAGCAATCCCTATGTTTCATCTCTGGGTTGACAACATGGAAGAAGGCAATATTTTGCACAAAAAGGTTAAGACCTGGCTCAAATTGAACATGGTTACAGAGAGGATTTTGAAAGACAGTGCAGGACAATTTGCCTTGGAGGCTGAGGACCATGCCAAGTTTAAAACAATGAGCTTTGCAATGGCACAATTGCACAGGGATCTTTCACAAAGTTTTTTGGATGAAGAAGTGACACTTTTTTCAGATATTCCAAAAATCCACACTTGGTTGCACAGTGTCCTCACAAGTGATGCTTTGAGCCCAAGACTCACTTGGTGCTTTCGACAAGAAGATTATATGTCAGTGCAAAGGACATTGGCAAGAAGTTGTTGCAGAGGCCTGAAAGGCCCTCAAGTCACAGCTAAGATCATCAGCAAGGTGAGAATTGCAATGCACCTGCACTTGAACAGTTTGTGAAGTGAAAAAAGTGTGGCTGCTGTCAGTGCTTGGTTTGCTGAGCATTGGAACCCAAAGTTTGTGGCCTCTGGCACTGCAGTGTTTCTAGAGAACATGGTCTGCAAAGTGTTTGTTCAAGTACATATTCTTGGCTAGGTAACATTTGTGGTCAGTAGCAAGCTGTCAAATAACATTTGTGGTGAGTAGCAAGCTGTCAGGTTCAAAACATTTTTGCTAACTAGCACCAGTGAAATCTAATTAGAAAAGCAATAGGAAAGTAAAACTTGAATGAAAAAAACAACACTTCTGAAAGAACAATGTTGAAGTTTTCATTGTTTTTTGGGGGCTAAAAAAAGTTACCTTAAGGCAAAACAGTAAAGTTACCTTAAGGTAAAACCAAGTTACCTTAAGGCAAAACAAAAGTTACCTTAAGGCAAAACAGTCAAGTTACCTTAAGGTAAAACCAAGTTAAGGGATTTTCTTGTTCTTGAAGATTCCCCAGAGGAACTCTTCAGGTGGCAACGCAAAGAAACCGTCTTTTCCTCATGCATATGGCTAAGGGGGCTTGTGCCCAAATGGTTGAGGTCACACACACGGTGTGTCGAGATATGTCGATTGACATGCAGCCCTACACAAAGGTCATTGATCCGAATGCATGCTTTTCACACACCCCGTTGGGGATCAATGACATGGTTCGAACTCCGCTTTTGTTTAAAAACAAAACACACACAACAACCAACCGCAACAACACACACACACATCCATCACATCTTTCTCTTCACTTTGCCAGCCCATCTTGTGATCTCATCGTCATCGACAAGAATCATCTTGCCCTCATGTAGGCATCTTCGAAGAAACTCCAGGGAGGCCGGCATCTTTGTCAGCCCATCAGCCAACATACGATCTGTTGGGATCCATCGAACTGTCACATGGTCTCTTTCGACATCTTGCTTCACCAAAAGCATCTCGATTGCCAGCCTCTTGTCTTTGATGGTCAGAACCTGGCCATTCAAGTGGTCATAGGCCGGTCTACTATCAATGGCCACCGTGATTCCAAATCTCGTCGCTCGTTCCCTGTCGCTTTCTAAAGTATATCCAGGACACATAGCTTCTGCCCAGAGAGAACGCAGCCACTTGGTTTCAGCAATGGCCCGTGACAAAGAAAGTAATTCAGCTCCCAGTGTCGAAGCAACCTGTCTTTCTTGTTTGAAGCTCCTCCAGCGCAACGGACTGATCATCGCCCACTTGTCTTGTCTCAAAGCCCTTTGAGTGGCACATATGATGTATCCACCCTGGCTCTTCTTCTCAGTCGCATTCGCAAACGAGGCATCTGACCATGTTACAAACTCGAGTTCATGGACATCTATCGGTTTGATTTTGATTTCGAGCCCAGAAAAATCGGTCGTCATAGACACGACCTTGTTGACATTCACAAGGTCTTCAACCGTTGATCCTACCACTTTCTGTTGCATCAAGGAACAAGACGCCGCAAGATCAGGTCTAGATCCACTCACTCACCAATTAAGTTCACCAAGAACCCCACGCATCTGACTCTTCTCATGATCCGTGGTGTTGGACTCCCTTTGTTTTCTTCGTTCTTTCGTGATTCCTATCGCCTTCACAGCCTTCGCATACTCAGCCTGTTGAATGGTAATCGAATGATCATCATGTTTCTTCAAAATTTTCCCCAAGAACTCACCACCACCATGTTTGACATGCTTAAACGGGTACTTCGCTTGTAACTTGTTAAAGACAGTACTGTAAAAGGTATCATCACCACCAATCAACAGATCATCAACATGAAAAGAAATCACACCATTCAACTTGCCCTCTTCATTGCGATTGTAAAAGATGCACCCATCCAAAACCGACTGTTTCATGCCGAATTGTTTCAAGGTGTCCGACAGTGATTCCCACCATAATCTCGGAGCGTCCACCAGTCCATATACCGGTCTGATCAACTCAATGATAGAATCACTCATCAACCCGGGAATGCCATCTTTGGGGATTTTCACCAAAACCACACCTTTGTCCCTCTGCAACTGACCACCCTGGAGAAACGCAGCTTCTATATCAGCGATGGCCATGTGTAGCTTTAGGGAGGATATGAGTTGAAGGGTGATTGCAAAACCCTCGGGAGACAAGGTCGGAGAGCTGGTCTTCAAATCCATGATGTCAGGATCCAAGTACCCTTGAATGCACCATCGAGCTTTCAGGGTTCCTTCTGAAGATCCATCTGATGACGTGCACACGAATCGTGATCCAAGACATCTGTGTGCTCCATGTTTCGTGATCATGTCATGTGCATCCTGGCCTACATGTACCTTGATTGCTCCTGAGTTCAACATTTTACTCCATTCTTTCTTGCGAGCTTCCTCAAGTTCGCACTTCTTGGATGGGGGCAACTCCTTCCATGTAACCTCCTTGCGACCTGCCTTCTTCTGATTAGCTATGAAAACGTCTTCGGTTATCATGGTTTCCTGAGCATTCGTGTCATGGTTGGGTCTACTCGGGGGCCTGATTCTTCCAAAATCCAACTGATCCAAACTTCTTCGCATGGCTTGAGTTAATCTCGTGGGACGTATCGGACCATAATCACCACCAGTAGCACCCCCGGTACTCTCAGCCTGAACATCTTGGGTATCCCTCATTCCATCACTACCCTCAGTTCCCATCTCCGGTTCACCCTGGGGTTCTTCCATGCTACCCAACTGACTTCCCCCATTACTCTCAGTAGCCATCTCAGGTTCATTCCCATGATCTTGGTTTCTTCTTGGGGTTCTCTCTCTCTCAATCTCTTGGTCCCCTTCCACGATTTCACCCAGCACACCATCCGGTCTGAACTGCTCACGACTCGCAGCTGATTGACCCCCATCGTTGTTTCCATCATTGTTGTTGTCATCATCATCCATGTCGCCTTCATCGCCATCTTCATTCATGTCTCCATTCTCATCATGCACGTGTTCCTGTTGTTGTTCTAAGGGTGGCCTTGGTCCTTTGTCCAGTTCAACCAGATTACCCGCTCCCCTCTGACGAATGGTATCCCTGTGCTGCAACAAGTTGGGGGGTAACCACGAAATCAAGTCGTTGATTTCCGATTGAACATGTCGAACCTGTTCCGGGGCACACCGATACATCTTGGCTCCATAAGCAACAAATACACGAGAATGATCCGCTCCTACGACAACTCCGGGACCATGCCAGTGGTGAACTTTTTGGTTCACCCCTTTTCTCCACAACATCACCTTGTCCTGTGGCTGAAACGGTCCTCTCCTTGGCCTGGTCCTGTGGTGAACAGCACGTTTTAGTCGCTCCTCGCTGTCTGCCTCAAGCAGTGCTTTTCGCGCAGCCTTACGTATCTCCTGACTGCGGATATACGTGGGTTCCCCTTGTGAAACAGCGGACATCATGGTCTCTTGGCTATGTTCACTGCTAAGTCCAGGTATTCGTGGTTCCATGCCTAGCACATGTTGCGACGGTGAGAATCCATCATGTCGTGTCAGAGTGTTGTGAGCATTGCAAATCTGATCTGCAATCTCTTCTATCTCTGCCTTGGTTTGTGGGTCCATCTCAATCATTGCCTTTCCAAAGGCAATCTGCCATGTCCCACCCAATCTTTCGCACATTCCATTCTGCCACGGCGCATAAGCAGCAGTGACATGATGTGTTGTGCCGTCATGTGCCAGCAAATCCGTCCATGCTTCCGAGAACTCTGGACCACCATCACTAACCATGGTTTTAGGGGGTCCCGCCCATCTCTTCCAACTTCTACGATAGGCTTGACGTACCTGTTTCACCTCAATGCCTTTCCAAAGGGGGACGCAAATCTGAAATCTCGAAGCCACATCGCAAACATTCAAAAATTTGAGCTTTCTGTTGGGAAGATCAACCTCAAACGTGTCCACACAAACCACATCATTAAAAGAAAGGTCTTTGATAGCCTTCGCAACATGATGACTTTTCTCTCTAGCCATCTCCTTACACGTGGCGCATGGCAACCCTTTGGCCAACTGGATGCACTGTTCACTCGCCCTAGCAGCTTTCAGCATGGCAACGAACCGAGGAGTGGAGGGATGTCCCAGGTTTTCATGAGCTCTTCTCAGAATCTTCACCAAACCTTTTTCATCCGAAGTGTTGAGGGACTCCACCGCATAAACCGTGTTCACCGCAACCGCATGTATTTTGTCATCCATCTCACGCTTCAACCCTCTCAACATGGCATGAACCAACCCTTGAGGATACTCTTGGGCAACCCTTGATCTAGCCACCCAACCATCATCGGTCCGTACCTGTCCTATTATCTGCTCATGCTCATGGGATTGGTCGCATTTCCTTTGAAGTTGATCAGCTACGTGTCTGCTATTCACCAAAAAGTCCGTGGATTTCCGATAAGGTTTCCGACTCTGCGGGTCCCGTAGGCCGTACATACACTGATCCGCACTCACCTTCAGAATCCCTTCCATGTTTTCAACGTGTTTCACGGTTCGATCCTTCCATGACAAGGCTCCTTTGGGGTGTTCGAAAATGAAAAACTTCCCGTTCTTGTGTTGTTCTTCCACCAGTTCCATGGCGAAACGCAACAAAACACGACCCTGATGCAACTTCTTCAAGTATCCCCGCAAATCTTTCATCTTGTTCAACCCTTGCAGCATGGAGAAAGGACCACATGGGGGACAAACAATGAGCAACTTCGGTCGATGTTCCCTCAGCCTCTGCTTCAGTTCATTTCTTTTTGTTTCATCCATGAAATCGAAGCCGGTAAGGATGTCGAATGACCCGCCACATTTGAGTCCCATGGCTGATGCAGCCTTGGTTACACGTGGCATGGAAAATACTTCTGTCACATCTACCTCTGTTTCTGGAGTTATAATCAAGATATCTTTGTACTGAGCTCGTTTGAGCTCTTCCACGCTCTCCAGCCCTTCAAGCAACATCTGACGATCCTGCTCACTCAGAGGGCTAGATGTGCTCATCTCCTCTCCATCTACTTCTTGGGAGAGAACAAGCGCACTCTGTCTGCATAGTCCATGTAGCCGGCCATCTGTCGGAAGCGAGTGCTCTGCTGACCTTCCTTCTCCAATGCCGCCATCGCCACTGTCTCCCAATTGGCCACTGCATCTGTGTTCACACACTCCCACTCGTCCACTTCCATGGTCTCCTGTGTCTGCACTGGTTCTGCCCATCCTTTTCCCTCGCGAGCAGTGCGTTTCGGCGGTGTGCGAACTGGTCCACTGCTCTTTGGGGCACTCTTCGGAGTCTGGTGACGAACTGGAAGAGTTGGCATCTGATGATGCTCCTGCTGCTCCAAGCGCTGCTTCTTGCCCTTGTCGCGGTACTCGATGTAAAGCCGGTACCGCATCATCTCTACTGAGGATGCCTGGGGCTTGATGCGTGCCCTCACCCACTGAAGGTAGGACTTGTCCTGCACATAGAAGCTATGATCTGGTGAAATGGGACTTTTTTCTGGACAAATGGGACTTTTTTTGGAATGATGAAGGATGAAATCTGGAAAGTTATGTTGAATGAAGCTTTCGCCCACCATGTTGATGAAAGGATGAAATCTGGGAAGTGATGTTGAATGAAGCTTTCGCCCACCATGTTGATGAAAGGATGAAATCTTGCGCTTGGTGCTGAATGAAGCTTTTGAAGAATTTGAACACCATGCTGCTGAAGGATGAAATCTTGCACTTGGTGCTGAATGAAACGTTTGATCTTTGTGTTGGGCATTTGATGTGTCGGACTACGCCGCCCATGTTGGACCCATTTTGGGGCGACAGTTTTTCTACTGCAACATGTTGATTGAATGGATGATTCTGTGGTATTTACTGCTGATGGTGTGAGGTGATGGTTGCAAGGTCATGGCTCATGTTTTGGTATGGCCTTTTTGCGATGATGAGGGATGAAATCTTGAAATGGATGTTGAACGAAACTTTTGTTCATTGTGTTGATGGAAGGAGGATGAAATCTTGCATTTGGTGCTCAATGAAGCTTTTGAAGCTTTTGGCATCATGTTGCTGGAGGATGAAATTTGGCGCTTGGTGCTCAATGAAGTTGTTGATCACTGCGTTGGGTCTTTGTTCGTGTGGGACTCCGTCGCCCATGTGGGGCTCATTTTGGGGCTACGGTTTTTCTTCCCAAACATGTTTGTTGTATGGGGTACTCTATATCATGCTGATGGTATGAGGTGGTGGTGGAAAGTCATAGCTGCTGTTTTTTGTTGCTTGTGAATGCCAAGGGAGAGTCCGACCAAACCCGGGGTAGGCGGACTCCGATGTAAGTCTCTTTCGGCGAGCGTTGCTTGATGTTATCATGCTGCTGCGCATATATACATATATATAAATCTATTTAGATAAATATATATATATATATGTTTATTTTTTTGCAATTTATATTTATTTTGTTTTTTTTCAAAATACATATATATATATATCTACATTTAAATATCTATATCTTTAAATATACAGCTGGATGGGGTCGCCTGGCCATATGTTCCATCATAACTGCGCCAAAGACTTGAAATTTCTTTTTGACAATATTATTATTGTACCTGATTTAAGAAAATTGTTTTCATCAGCTTACCAGACCAGATGACGGTTGACTCCTCCCTTCAAGCCTTCTGTGAGAAAGTTGTCGCAGATGTATTCGTCCAAAAATTGAGCTGCAGGTCACCAGAGAAAGGGAGCCCTGGGTACTGGCTCCCCCTTCAAAGCTCAGATCACACAGGTGCAAATTGAACTGCGTGTTGCTGGGCGGTAAAAACCACTTGCCGCCCGGTATGGCGGCGCAAATCTTCAGCGAAGGCCTCTCAAGCTTTGGAACTCGGGTATCTTGACCGAAGGTGTGCTGCTGGATTTCCAAAGTTGGCAAGTTCCTTCTTCAACTGGCTGAAGGTTTCTTCGCGGAAGTTCTCCACAGCCAACTCAACCCCGGCACGGCCTGACGGAGTTGAATGTTTTTTTCGCCCTTCGCTTCCTCAAGCTTGGCCAATTTCCCTTCCTTCTCTTCAGCGGCTTCTTCTGAGTCACGCGCTCAATTTGCTTCAATATAGACATATGGCCTATTAAGAAGAGAACCACGATTTTGAGAAATCTATTTGGAGCGCATCACTTGTCCAGCCCTGCCCGTGCCGCCGCAGCGGTGGAAACAACCAACATATAGAGGGATCGATCAATGGATGGCCCTCGAGCCACTGGTGCTAAATGCGCCCGGCTCCAATGTGTGACAAGTTGGCCGAAGCAGCGCGGAGCGCAGTTGAGACTGGGCCTGCTGAAAGCTAGGTAACTCGAGGTCCTGGTGTTACCAGTAGCAGCAGGATGGCAGAGACATACTGCATACTGGCGCAAATGGGCGTCGCAAAAATTGGATGGATGAGCAGGGTGTCAGTTTCTGCTTTTTTAATAACCATCTTTTTTTTATCATTGGAAAAAATCAACATGCTCCAAAAGATCAACACGTTTCAAAAGATCAACACGTTTTGGGGGTTCAAAAGATCAACACCTCAATTTGTCAACCGGTAACGATGTCTGATGCAAATTTTGCGTACCCCGACATCAACACGTTTCGGCTGAAATGTGTCGATCTTCTAGGGTTTTCCTAGGTTTGTAACGATGTCACCCTACACAAAAAACGCGGGTGAGATCAACACAAACCCTGGTTTTGGTACGGATATCAACACGTTTCGGCTGAAATGTGTCGATCTCTGGGTGCGCAAAATTCGCGGCTGACATCAACACGTTTTAGTGGAATGAATCGATCTTTTCAGGTTGGTCTCCCTGAAGGTCCCAAAAGATCAACACGTTTCGGCAGAAATGTGTCGATCTTTTCCGGTTTGCCCCCCAGAAGGTCCCAAAAGATCAACACGTTTCGGCTGAAATGTGTCGATCTTTTCCGGTTTGGCCCCCAGAAGGTCCCAAAAGATCAACACGTTTCGGCTGAAACGTGTCGATTTTTTCCGGTTTTCGGCTGAAATGCGTCGATCTTTTCCGTTTTTATTTCCTTTTGAAAAGCCATATGCAAAAGATCAACACGTTTCGGGTCAAAAGTATGGATTTTTTCCCGTGTTCTGGCAGAGAGATTTAGAGAGTTGAAACCCTGCATGCTGCAAGCCACTCATCCTTGAGCTTGGGCTCAAGGATCAACAGGCCGCAAGTGTCTACAAGCAGACTAGGCAATATGGAGGTCATGGCTGCTCCGGTCGGGGAAGCAAAGCGAGCGCGCGACTCAGAAGAAACTGCTGGGGACAAGGAAGGGAAAGTGGCTAAACTTGAGCCAGTGAAGGACGAAGAAAACAATCAACTCCAGCCCCAGCCCCTGCCAGGCAGGGTTGGGGTTGAGTTGACTGTGGAGAACTTCCGTGAAGAAGCCTTCAGCCAGTTGAAGAAGGAATTTGCCAAGTTTGGAAACCCAGCAGCATACCATCTGTCAAGATACCCGAGTTCCAAAGCTTGAGAGGCCTTCGCTGAAGACTTGCGCGAGCACTTCCCGCCCAGGGAAAACATGGTCTACCGGGCGGCAAGTGATTGATACCGACCGCCCAGCGCCAGGCAGTTCAATTTGCACCTGTGTGATCTGAGCTTTGAAGAGCGGGCCAGTACCCAGGGCCCCTTGTTTCTGCTGACCTGCAAACAATTTTTGGACGAATACATGTGCAACAACTTTCTCACAGAAGGCTTGTAGGGAGGAGTCAGCGGTCATCTGGTCTTGTAAACTGATGAAAACAATTTTCTTATATCAGGCGATAGTATTATCGAAAAAAAATCAAGATTTTGGCGCAGACATGATGGAACATATGGCCAGGTGACCCCATCCAGCTGTATATATATATATATATATAAATATTTTAATTTATATATATATATATATTTTTTCTAAGTTTTCAAAAAATTAGATAGATAGATAGATAGATAGATAGATAGATAGATAGATAGATAGATAGATATATTTAAATATATATATATATATGTATGTATGTATGTATTGATGCGCAGCAGCATGATAACATCAAGCAACGCGCGCCGACAGAGACTTACATCGGCGTCCGCCTACCCCGGGTTTCGTCGGACTCTCCCTTGGCATTTACAAGCAAGAAAAAACAGCAGCTATGATTTTCCACCACCACCTCATACCATCAGCATGATATAGAATAACCCATACAACAAACATGTTTGGAAAAAAAAACAGCCCCAAAATGAGCCCCACATGGGCGACGGAGTCCCGCACGAACAAAGACCCAACGCAGCGATCAACAGTTTCATTCAGCACCAAATGCAAGATTGCATCCTTCAGCAGCATTGTGCTCAAAAGCTTCAGAAACTTCAAAAGCTTCATTCAGCGCCAAGTGCAAGATTTCATCCTGTCATCAACATGCTGAGCAAAAGCTTCAATCAACATCACTTCCCAGATTTCATCCGTCATCATCGCAAAAAAAAATCCCACTTGTCCAGAAAAAAATCCCAAATGTTTTACCTTACACCATCAGGGTTACCATACCATCACCTCACACCATCAGAAATAAATACCATAGAATCATCCATTCAATCAACATGTTGGGGGTAGAACAACCGTAGCCCCAAAATGGGTCCAACATGGGCGACATAGTCCAACACGCCAAATGCCCAACACAAAGATCAAACGCTTCATTCAGCACCAAGTGCAAGATTTCATCCTTCAGCAGCATAGTGCTCAAAAGCTTCAAAAGCTTCGTTTAGCGCCAAGTGCAAGATTTCATCCTTTCATCAACATGGTGGGCGAAAGCTTCATTCAACATAATTTTCCAGATTTCATCCTTCATCATCACAAAAAAAGTCCCATTTGTCCAGAAAAAAGTCCCATTTCACCAGATCATAGCTTATAGGCTTCCTTCATTGTCAGCATGCGAGCATACTTGCCAACCATGATGAGTTCTGAGCCTGGCACTGGAGACAGCTGATCGTCCATCGGATGATCTGGCTGCGTATCCATCTGCTTCTCCGTGTACTCCTTGGTCTTCTTGGATTCGGTGTTCTGGATCTCTCGCATCAACTCTGCCGCGAGCACCGAGCACGGCGTTGAAGGAATCATAGCTCTCAGGGCTCCGTTTTTGGGGCGGTTGGAGATGGTCTTGCTTCTGGGACTTGAGCAGAGGTAGCACTGGTATAGCATAGTGACCACGGGCCGTCTGCTTCAAGTGAATCGTCTCATCCAACTTTCCAACCCTCATCACATCACATGACATGTCCATCACACAATCCAACTCACGCAACAGTTCCTTGGAAAACAAAAATGGAGTTCTCGCACCTGATTCCGGTAAAATGGCTGCTTCTACAATGAGTCTATGACTACCTAGCATGATGGGAATCTTTGCACTCTCTCTAGAAGTCAGAGTCCCCGCGTTCCCAAAACGAAACTCATTGTAATCCCTAAATCTCTTGACTCTCAAACCCCTCTGGTGAAGCTTCCCCTCTAACCCCCGGAGAGTGTAATCAC
Organism: Symbiodinium kawagutii; assembly: GCA_009767595.1. Taxonomy (NCBI): domain Eukaryota; class Dinophyceae; order Suessiales; family Symbiodiniaceae; genus Symbiodinium; species Symbiodinium kawagutii. The sequence goes on along the minus strand of VSDK01018433.1, from coordinate 270,231 downwards.
CGATGAGAGTCTTGCGACACGCAGTGTCCGGAACCGCATGTTCATCCAACGAAGCCACTTTGGCTTCATCGGGCACAAAAACTGTTGCTGGAGAACTACCTGGCTTCGCCCCCTTCGCAGCACTCAGTACATCTTCTTCATAATGGGTGAGCATCACATCCATCTGTTCCTGCAGCTCTTCTGAACTCATGACACCTCCGGGCCCCACACCTTGCACACTGGTCTGCACACGAAAAGTGGTCGTTCCCGTCCATGGTGCCTTCAACTTCTGATGTGGTGCACGAACAGTATGGTAGTTGTCCTCAATGACTTCGCTTTCTCCGGTCACATAGTTGATCTCTGTCACCCGCTCACCACTAAGAGCGTTTTCGTCCACTGGTAGTCCTGATACTCCATGAGGCGTGAACATGCCCTTTCGAATCTTCACATGCACACGACTAACCCCAGTCGTTCCGACCGTCCAGTGATCGCTCTTCTTCTTGTCCTGCTTTGACTCACCTTTATGCACTCTGGACTCCTCTGACACCGTAAAGCTCTCAAAGATGTCATAGGAATCCGGGTCAACCACATGCACTTCCTTGCTCTGGTCGTTGGTCTTGCCTTTTTCGCTGCCTTTTCCTTTGGTGTCGCCACTCCTATTCAAAGGACTCTCTTTCTTCCAGTGTCCAAATCGACGGCACTTGTGGCACTTGGTCTTTGACTTCAATGCCTCGATCTTTCCACGGATGGTTCCCTGGAGGTCCCATCCTTCCCGTGACGTTGAGGATGATGAAGACGTCACCTTGAATCCTCTTCCCAGCTTCTTTTCCTGAACCTTCTGCTTCACTGCTGAGTAAGCTTCAAAGGCATCCAAGGCATCTTCACTTTCGTACTCCTCCAACTCCTGGAACTGCTGTGCCAACACCTCCATGATCTCATAAGGGTTGTCCTCTTCGTCGCCCTCACCTGGGTCATCCTCCGAACCCTGGGCCACGAACACATCCTTTGTCTTCATCTTCGCAGGAGCTTTTCCTTGAGGAAACACATTGCGGACAGACTTGACGATGTCTGCATACTTCACGGATCCGCGACTTGCGGTAAGCACCATGGCCTCTGACTGTTCCTCCAGGTTCAACTTCCGAAGCAACAGCCATCCACGCACTTCATCGGGCAGCTTCACATTGTGTCGTTCCAGGGCTTTGGGTTTCCAAACGGATCATGAAGTTCCGAAAGCTTTCCCCTTCCTTGATCCTAGAGGTGTAAAAATACTCCTTCATGACACGCTGAAGCTCATCACGGTCCGGCTCCTTGTACTTCTCGTCAAGAAGTTCGAAGACATCTTTCCATCCTGTATCTGAGATGATCTTGTCCAGTGACAATCCTTCAATGAGTTCTTCCGCCTCACCTGACAGATGCTCCACTAGACGCGCACCCCATTTCGACTGTGGCACCGTAGTCGGCAATCCCTGAAGCCAGAGTTCTGCTTTGCGACGCCACTTTCGATACACTGAGCTATCGAGACCATCAAAGGTCTCCAACGACCTGCTTTTCTCTGTTTCTCCGTTGCCACCTGCATTGGCCATGATTCAACGAGGCCTCCTCTGGAGACTGCTGCCTACAGATCTGATTCAAACCTGCAGGGCAGCTCCGCTACCACCTGAAGATTCCCCAGAGGAACTCTTCAGGTGGCAACGCAAAGAAACCGTCTTTTCCTCATGCATATGGCTAAGGGGGCTTGTGCCCAAATGGTTGAGGTCACACACACGGTGTGTCGAGATATGTCGATTGACATGCAGCCCTACACAAAGGTCATTGATCCGAATGCATGCTTTTCACAGTTCTACCTATTAGGTAAAATTTTCCCTTAAGTTTGTAATATCCCTTAACTTACAAGATTCTGCCTTAACTCAGCTTAGAGGCTTGATCCCAGCCTCGTTGATCGAACCAGTTGATCATGGTGCACAGTAACCCTCTGGCACGCTGAAGCTAAAACTGGTGATCATTGGTCAGCTCATGAACCAACCATTAGTTGTCACCAACCAGTGGTTGTTGAATCATTATTGGTGGTGTCGTCAATTAACCAAAAATAACGAAGCATTTGTAAACAATCGTCATTGACCTTGGGATATTTTCAAGGTCACTTGTCATTGCTGCTTGGCTCTTAGCCATTGATTTAGAGTCATATTAGCTATCATTTCGTACCAAATTTTCACCACTACTCTCTGGTGATCCAAGACAGCTATGGAAAGTCCACCATTTGTACATTACTATTATATATAATCTATTGGGAAATTTTTCATGGCTGTGGTAAATCACCGGAGCGTATTTGTATGTATTTGTTGCTTTTCCTCAGCTGCGACTGGTCTAACTGTTGGTTTGTTATCGCTCCGTGGTTGCGTTCATCCCAGGATCATCGCTGTGGTCATATCTGAAATGGCCTTGAAAGAAAACGTCCATGATTGAGGTGTCCACGGCTAATCTTGATGGTTTGCCTGCGGTAATGTTGCTGGTGGCCCATGGGTACTGTATCCCGTTGCGTGATCAGCATCCTCCATCAGCACTACATTATCACTAAACATGATTGACAATCCTCACAATGAACACCTAGTCATCTTACCTTTCATTTTTGATCGGAATTCGTCATTCACCACCAGTAACCGCCAATCAGCATTGAGCGTCACTTGACCATGAAGTAATCATCATCAGCCATCCCATCAATCATCAATAATCACATAAACATGAAACATTCTCAAGGATGTCACCGTCATCTGCCATCAGCCACCATGGATCACCAGCGCATAACCGCAGTAACCAAGCTCCGCTCCAGCACCATCACCCGCCACCATCAAGCGGCCACCCGGCAGCTCCCGGGTGAACCGCCTCGGAGCTCAAGCCACGCGAGCTTCCAGCAGAGTGTCCAGTCGAGGACAGTCTCCCAGAGGTACCTCGTCGTGCAGATCCAACGGCGGG
>VSDK01018433.1:239029-261525 GCA_009767595.1 Symbiodinium kawagutii | reverse complement strand
TGATGGTGATGGTGATGGTGATGGTGATGATGATGATGGTGATGGTGATGGTGATGGTGATGGTGATGGTGATGATGATGATGATGATGATGATGATGGTGATGGTGATGATGATGATGATGGTGATGATGGTGATAATGATGATGATGATGGTGATTATGGTGATGGTGATGGTGATGATGATGATGATGATGATGATGATGATGGTGATGGTGATGGTGATGGTGATGGTGATGATGATAATGATGATGGTGATGATGGTGATGATGGTGATGGTGATGGTGATGATGATGGTGATGGTGATGGTGATGATGATGATGATGATGATGATGGTGATGGTGATGGTGATGGTGATGGTGATGATGATGGTGATGATGATGATGGTGATGATGATGATGGTGATGGTGATGACGATGATGGTGATGGCATCTTGCAACGGGCAGTCACATTGAACATCATCTGCTTGCAACCCACCACGCCAGCCTCCCAAACAACCAACCCACTCTAAGGATAGGATGGGGGGTGATCAGGAATGAGATGCAACCATTCGCATTCGGTCCGGACCCTCCTGGTATCTCCTTGGCTTCCCCATTGAAACGATTGAAAGGGCAACCCCTGGCTCCGAATCGCTCCTTCCCAACCAACAGCCGGAATATATGATGAAGTGCTCTCCCAAATGATGTTGGCATTCGATGCTTCGGGTCACCGCGTGCTGAACTTTTCGCGCCCCGTCGTTCATGAAGGTGCCACATAGGCCTTGGCCGGATCCGCGACAGATTCGCCGCCTTTCCGGCTTTGGTTTCGTGGTTTGCACAATCGATCGGCCAAGTAGAAATGGCTCCAACGCTTGGTCATGGGCTCTCAATGGTGATGGTTGATGATGGTTTAACGGCGATAGGAGCGATGGCAAAGAACAGGTACGCTTGTAAATGATGTATGCAATGCTTCAAGGTAGTCGCTAAAATGTTCATTGGAAATGATTGTCAGGTACTTATTTGTATTCAAATAATATGTGGTTCTCATTTGGCAACATTCAGAATGGAACTATGGAGGAATGATCAGTTGAGAACAGCGCATCAACAGTGAATGGTTAAATACTGGCTTTAACTATCACGTTAGGGTACTAATCATACCGTGCTAATTGTCGTTAGTATAGGTCAATGAAAGGCGAAGAATGGTACATTTAGAATGGTCAGCAATGATACCAAACGACCAATCCTGGTACAACTGCCATGGGGCAGTACTATGTGATACCTGATGGTCACCAAAGGAAGGTATGATACCTATTGGGTAACACCGATACCAAGGGGTCTTCTCCAACAGCTACCTCTACAGACTTTCCAACTGGACATCCCGCATCTCCTGGCGTGTTCAGGAGCCGGCGCATTTCACGGGAAGACGATGCAACGCCAACCTGGAGAATGCCACAAACTCGTGATGGCTAATGGATGATGGCTAGTTGAAGAATGATTATGGATGCTTCTGATTATGGTGAAGGAAGTTGTGGCTCGGAGGTGCTACAAAAATGTGAAGAATGGCAAAGGCTAAGTCAGGGTTGACTTGATATTGAGTTGATGCCTGATTGATACTTGATGCTTGCTTCATGACTGATGGATAGTTGCAGGTTCATTCATGGATTCATGGTTAATCATGCCGGTGACTGATCAGGCTTCAGAGCACTCCTAGTAGCTCCGAATCGCTCCCCCACTAGACCACTCCCAACCAACAGCCAGTTCATTGAAATCACCGAGCCACAATGTTGCCACCTGGTGAAACATGGCCAGATCACCTTCAACTACTCCAGCCAGCAATGGTGCTCAGCGGCAGCTAGACTCTGATCGAACAGCTTGGTGGATCGTCCATGCGACGCAAGGGGTTGGTCTGAGGCTCTGGCCGAGAAGAGTCCAGGGACCATGACCCAATCCGACTTGGTCGTGTCCCAAATCTCAGGCGGAGGGGGTCGAGGTTCCGCTGTGGGCACTTGGCGGTTTCACCAGCTATGGCCATTGGCCAACCAAACATAGAGGTGTCCCCTGGCGATAGCTAAGTTCAGTCATAGCTGGGGCAACTGGCAGGCCAATGGTGGATATAACTGGCAACTAGCTTGTGAAATCTGGGTGTATCACTAGGGTAACTGCCAGTTGTAGATAGTTGTAGCAGATATGTCTGCAGTTATTGCAGTTCAAGGGCATATTGACCGACTTACAACTTGGGGGCACCATTTTGTAGCAACACATCCAAGAGACTGGTGATCGTAGCTTGATGGAGTTTGGACGGCCATCACCACTTGAAAAGCAATCGTTGATGGGTTGACGATGCGCGGTGGTATTGCTGGTGGGACCAACAACCACGTCCCTCATGGCACGGGGGATGTAACACGCAAATCTAGGGGTATAACGGTATATCACGGTATAACATGGTCTAACCAAATATGCTGGGCAAGTTGGTAAACATCACCAATCTGGTTAATAGGTGATTCACAGTGGTTGAGCAGTGGATTTATGCTTTTTTGGGATCAAAGGCCGAGAAGCATCAAGGATGTTGAGGCCCATGGGGTTTGTTCACTCACCTTCTAAGGCTATGAATCCCATGGTTATCCCAATGTGAACCCAAGCTGCACATCCAAGCAGTCGCCCTGGGTCAATGCCCAGCCCTGGAATGCGCCACTGAGCCCACCACAGACATATCTCGCAAGCCTGGAGCGAAAAAAAGCCAGCAATCGGTGCTGTATCAACCACGAAGAATGTCAATAACCAGCTCCATATCAACGCATCTCAGCACAATAATGGTTAACTGATGTTAACTGGTTGGTGGTTAAGTTGTAAACCCTCTGAAGAATAGGCTTGTCAACCAACCATTTGTTAGCGATTTTCATTGGACAAATAAAAGCTGTTTGAAAGCACCACACCTTATATTCGCAAATTAAATGATTAAATTACTGCCATTAGTATCAACACATCTATTATGAATATCTTGCTGATACCAAAGGATACGAGCCTGTTTTGTAAACTAGATGGTGGCAACGGTGATGAAATCTCTTGATGGGTTCTTGTCAGCTAATATTGCCATACTTAATCAACCAACACATACCTGGTCAATAAGAGTTGACAAGGAGGATTGATCTGGAAGAATGGTGGTGAATGAATGAATCTAGTTAGTGATACCATGAACCAACAAGAATAGGGCCTGTACAAATGGCAAGCTGGGTCAGAACAAACAATGGCTGGTAAACAGGTGATCATAATCCCACCCAGCTAGATGGCCATGGGCTATTACGAGCGATTAAAAAAAAGGAGACCTTGATATCATCTCGATTGGTTTTCCAAATAAAGACTTGTGCATCGCTATCCTCTGGAAAACGATCCCTGGGAAAATCCATCATTCACGAGTGTCACTCAGCGTAGGTGGGTTGATGGTCAATGTGAAGCCGGGAATTGGAGGATAGGCATAATAAGATCCAGCAAGCAGCCATGACCAACAGCATTTCTGATGTTGGCCATGGCCGGAACATGCGAGGTCATCCTATCAATGACGTGAGGTCATCCTATCGCTGTCTCCACCTTTCGCAAAATCAAGAAGTCTACAAGGTGAGGGCCCCTAAACGTTATAAGTTGCTTAATAAGCCAATGAACTCTAGTGATGTTACATCTACCATAACTAGTAGGTACCCTAGTTATGTTCACCAACTTAGCTAAGGATTGGGGGCCCCACCTTGTAGCTGGTTTATGCGGGGATGATGATGACTAAAACATTGAAGGATCCCCAGGCTAGCCACTTGGTTGAAAACAAAGTTAAGGTGCTTCACCTGTTTGATGATCAACCTGGGAAACCCGGCAACACCAAGCACCACCTTCTGGTTGGCTCTCTGTTTCTGATGGGTTTTTCCAGCTTTTCTTGGATTCACAACCATCGTTGGCGGTCACTTTCCTATGCTAGTTTCCGCTCGTGCAGCGTGGTACCCCCTAGTTGTAAGTTGGTGAGAACTCACCAGTCAGCTGTAGCTGTGTCCGCCATTTGCCTAGTACTTGCCCTAGTGAACTAGCCTGACTTAGCCAGCTATCACCATGGGACACCACCTTGTGGACTGGCCAAATGGCCCATCCGCCACAGTCCAGCCCCGCAGCTAAGCGCCCAACTCAGCTCCAAAACCACATCTTCAGCCTCAAGCAGTTGTCGACCCGCCTTGTTGCTTCATGTAATGTTTGTCTGGTTGGTGGTTTCGACCCCTATGAAAAATATGGTTGTCAACCGAGAAGCCTTTTGTTAATACTAGGGCAAATAAGGGAAAATGAAACAACTAAACCACCAACATCCACCGGCAATGATTAATAACCAACGGATCCTGTTCGATCATGGCTTGCTGTTGGTTGAAATAGCTAATCGTAATGCTTGTAAGCTATCAATCACTCACAACCAAAGAATAGCTTACCTTACCAACTCAGAATAGTTGATACTGCTACAGTCTTGATAATTCCGTTAATGACAAAAAGTTACCAATGAAATTGCTGTAGCAGGTAATGCTAAACTTAGTAGGTAGCATGTCAAAGAATATCTCCCACGTTCAATATTCAAACGATTTACCAGCCTTGGGGAAATCCAATTTGATATTGCATCTATTTCAAGATCGCCAGGGTCGCTACTGATTGCAGTACTGCAATGGCTAATCACTGAAATGGCTGAGCACTGTCATGGCTAATGACAAACATAAATTAAACAAGAAACATTTCATATCTACCTGCCATTTGGTTGCTGGCCACTCCTGGTAGCTCTAAAGCGCTCCACCTTTTAAGGAATCATTCCGTCCCTGCGCCTTGGCCTATCCGAACCACGAGCCAATAGTTGTATATAGATAACTACGGTAAACACTACTGTAGTTCCCAACCACAAGCCAATAGTAATAGATACCCTCTGGTGAACTAACATGGCAATGGACATTCCACTACAAATGAATGATTTCCCGAGGTGGTCAGTCTACCAATGGATAACCAACTAATGATTCATCAATACAACTCACCACTCACGATTTAACCCAATAATTGACCAAAACAACTAACCACTAACTATCCAGCAATCATTAAGCTCTGTAACCATGTAAACCATGTAATCATGTGAACTAACCCCCTGGTAACCACTATCATTAAGCCAACTTAGCTAACCAGGGACCGGTGACCACCAGCTCCCCCGACCTCCCCGGCGGTTTTCCCGCGGCGACCGATCGCCTCCCCGGGTTGCAGCTCTCGAGTGCGGTGAAAGCGTCGGAGCTGCGTGGAGGGCTCCTGCGGCCCGGCAACGTCGGCAACGCCGGCAACCCTTGAAACTGTCCTGATTAATTAAGGAAACAATGATGGTTAATTGATGGCTATAGTTTAATGATGGTTATTGATGGCTAGTTATTGAATCATGGTTATTGAATCTGTCGTGACCTGATAGTTCAATGATGGTTAATGATGGCTAGTGATAGAGTTAGATGATAGTCATTGATGATTGATAATGGCCAATGTTGTGTGTGTGTGCTGCAATTCCATGAGGTATAGATAGGCATAGCTAATTAATCATGAAAAATGGCCACGAATTTGATGGTTGATGGCGGTTAATACAAGGATGGGCCCGTGAAACTTGGTTTAGGAGCCATTTAAGTATAGTTCTATCTACCATTTCCGCAGCAGTTACCCTAATCATACACCAACTTGTCCATCTTGGGGGCCCCACCTTGCAACCATGATTCATTGATCTCAATGATTAACTAAGCATTATCCCAGAAAAAAAAGCCATATGCCCTACCTCTATAAAAGCCATGGTTGCTGGTGGTTATGAACCCCCTTAAGAAGCTAAATGGCCACAAATTCACTCACGGGTGATGGCGGTTCTGAAACCCCTTCAACAGGTGACCTCAGGGGGTCACCCCCCACCCCTCCGGGAGTTGGTTCAACGCGTCGCCTGCTCGGTAGCAGTGCTGGAGGGATATCCTGGCGATGGGTTGTGGCTGGTAGATGGGGGGTTTCTCAGGCATGTGGTAGGGTGTTTTCTCCAAATTTGATGGGTTGATGAAGGGTTCATTCATAAGGATGTTGATGAAGGGTTCATTCATAAGGATGTTGATGAAGGGTTCATTCATAAGGATGTTGATGAAGGGTTCATTCATAAGGATGTTTTCTCCATTCACGCTCATAATGGTTAACAAAAGGGGGTTATGACTAACAATAATGGTTGATAACCATAAAGGGTTTTCTCAAATTAGGCTATAGTTAAAGCCAGTAATAATGGTTAGTATGAGGGGATACTAGCCAACAATTGTAGTTCAACAACAATTAGTACGGTTGAGGGTAGATGGTGCCTTCTCAAGAAATTGGGGCTTCTCAACCATTAATTGTGGTTAACAATAGGGGGTAAGGACCAACAATATAATGGTTAATAACCATATGGGGGTTTCTCAAGGTAGTTTGAGTACCCAAAACTGATTGGTTTACTACTATCAGTGGACGATTTGGGGACCCCTACTTTGAGAAACGCCAATATCTCAGAAGCCGCAGGTGGTTGGTTTATATCATTTGGTTTCATCACTGAACATGATTAATAGTAAGGATGATTGAGGGAATTGATGGTCAACAATGACCATTAACAAGGGCATAATAAGCACTGGGAGATATACCACTTTCATGGTTGGTGCAGTATTAAGAAACGGTTCATGTTAAGGATAATTTGAGGATACTCGATTGTAAGAGATAGAGCCATGTCATGGCCATCGTCAGACCAGAATTGGGTCGACGATCAGCGGTCAACCCTCCGGTGATCATGCGCCACAACTCGAAAGAAATGCCGATTGGTGGTTTCAACCCCTCTGGAAAAACATGAGTTCTTAGTCAATCAAGGATCCCAAATACAGGGAAGAAAAAATGTTCAAAACCACCAGCCATCAATAAAGCATCCATTAGGCAGCACTTCACTATCACTTCATGAAGCACTTCATGAACTATCACTTCGCTATCTAGCTGGCCATCAATTTAGCATAATTGATTAACAATCATTGCTGCAGCATGCTGTAACGATTGGTTGCCATCAATTTATCATAAGTTAATTGACCATTAATCAACCATCAAAGTAAGACACTCAAGAATCTCAAGAGCTTCAATTGCAACAGTGAAGAAATATCTGATCAGCTAGCAGCAGGTACTAACACACCTCTACCACATGAGCTCCCAACAACAGCAATGCTGGCAGCCTGCAGGGCCTTTTTCAAAGTCCCGTGGAAGTTGCGTCCAAACTCAACAAAGATGATGCCCTACCATTGTTCATCAAATGTTGATAACTCAACTAGGTGGTGATGATGATGATGATGATGATTGGTGATGATTGGCGATGGTGATGATGATCTACCACAAGGGGATGTGAAAAATCAAACTGGCTAAGTCAGGAAACAATCATCACTGCTTGTTCTCTGAGGAATTCTTGGTGGCATTTGCATGCTTTGAACATTTTGAACTGTTCGTGTCGGTGATACAAATTCTGGTTGGTGGTTTCCACTCTTCTGAAACGTATGAGTCAACCACCCAACCATTTGTGACTACAAACACTGCTTAAAACCACCAACCAGATTACTGTGAGTAAAGCATTAGCAACCCCGCCGCCTGTCTATGGATCAGAGTCGGCGCATGCGGAATGGGCTGTGGATTGTCAGTGTCCGCCTTTTCATCCATGGACTCCTGGCCCGAGGTATGAAGTTGTACTTTCGCCACGACCCCACAACCAGGTGGGCCCCCCAGTAGTGCAAAAAAGTTGGGTTACGGGGCCCCTAGAACTGGTAGTTTACCAACTTGTAGTTAACCAACCCAAGTAACTTGAAGTAAGTTGGGTGAAGCTAGTTATAAACTCCAAGTCAAGTTAGTTATAAACCAACTTGTAAGTGGTCGGGGGCCCACCTTGAATGGAAGATTTTCACGAATTCCTGCGCCAAAGAACAAGTGGCGGCGGGTGATTTGAACAGTGCAGAAACATGACACACACACACACAGAAACCGTGGTTTCTCAAAATAGGGAGCCCCAAAAAAAGGTTGGCGTAAACATATCAGTGCTTAAACAAGGATGATTTGGGGATACCCCTATATATGGCTTGAGAAATCACCAAACACATAGAAAGGTGCAAAGATATGGCAAGAGGTCCTCGGTTCCAACCGGAGGATTTCAACCGTGCCATTATTGTTGGTTACTATTCCCTATCATTAACCCACCATTAATCCACCATGAGCAGTTCTGGTCTTGTGTAGTCTGAAGGACATGCGAAGACTGTTGCTTCTCTACCAAACAAGGATCAACCAGTGCTTGATACTGCTGGAATTTGGTGAACTGGCACTCCTGGTAGCCTCTCAGCTCCCCCATATCAAAGGGCCCACAAGGATACCCCTGGCTCGTGGCCTCGCCCACTCCCAACCACCGGCCAGTAAAAGCTGCTTCAGACTCACCATTCGAAAAGCTCGTTACATTCATTGATGTGAACTCACCGGTCTTGGTCTCATGTCGCGACAAATCACCACGAAGTTGTGCGCAAAAGTACAGCTGACTTAGGTTTTCATGCCCAAAATCAGTACTTGACTATTATGATTGATAACCATAATCATACCCACAATAAATAGAAACACCTTCACATAATAATAGCCACCATCATATTCATATCCCTGAGGATTGTAGATGGCTAACGATGATATAACTTTCATAGTTAACCTTAACCATCATTGATACAAAGTGGGGCCAGTTATAAATTGGTTAAATGTTAATGAGCCAATTAACTCTAGTTATGTCATGTTACATCAACCATTTGCCTAGCAGTTGCCCTAGTCAGGTGCACCAACTTAGCGAACAACTAAGGGGCCCCACCTTGCATAAGAATTTATGCTATCCATAGCCTTAACCCATAAATAAAAGTAAAAACCATCTCAATAACCATAATTCAACCTTACCAACCACCATAACCACCTCAACCATAGCCATCACGAACCATCACTAACCACTATTTAACCATCATTTAACCACCATTTAACCACCATTTAACTATCATAACCATCATTTAACCACCATTTAACCACCATTTCACTACCATTCAACTAGCTCAACCACCAGCTCAACCACCTCAACCACCACCTTAACCGTAGCCTTGACCCTCCACCGTTCACCCTGACCTCAGCTCCGCCGGGGCTCCTTCACCACGTTGCCCGGGGCTCCCAGCAGCGCCAGGCCCAGTCCCAGCTGTCCAAAGAGCCGTTCGTCGCGGATGCTGCGCGAGGGGCCGTCGCCGGCTCCTGCCAACGAGACCTTCATTTTTTTTGACTGAACTGATTAACCATTATTAACCATAGTAACCATTAACCATAGTAACTAATAACCATAAGTGATTAACTGATAACTGATAGATTAAGTCAAGTTAACAGTGGTTGATTATGCTTAACCATTATTAACCATAGTAACTAATAACCATAACTGATTAACCAATAATAACTGATTAATAATGATTAACCATAGTACTGATTGACCATTATTAACTAATTAACCATTAATAACTAGTGAATAATGGTTAATAATGGTTAAATCAGTTATTATTATCAGTTAAATCAGTTAATCATTAACCATAGTAACTTAACTGATTAACCAATAATAACTGATGGTTGATAATGGTTAATAGTAACTAATAACTGATTTCACCATAGTAACTAATAAGCATAACTGATTAACCATTATTTACTGATTGATGAATAGCTGATTTACGTAAGTTAATAGTTATTAGATTACTGATTAACCATTATTAAGTCAAATTGTTTCTTTAACCATAATTAGTTATCAGTTATTTTTATTAACCATAGTAACTAAACACTGATTTACTGATGGTTGATAATGGTTAATAACCATAGTAATGTTTGATTTATTATATTTTTTGACTATAATCTAGTTTTTAACTAGTTAAACATATAGTTATAATGGTTAAGCAAAAGTCAACTATATTTTTAGCTACAGTAATTAAAAATTATTATGATGAATTAAAATGGTTAAGTATTGTAGTGAATAAGTATCACTTGTTCTACCACACTTTTTTCCCTGCCCATGAAACCGAGCAGTACAAGCCTCCTCTGCCACCATTCGGTGAGGGAGGGGAAGACAACTCAACTTAATTGAGGCGCCTAGAAGAAAACTGCTGGCTATGAAGTTCAAGACGGACCATGATGGGCCAAGCGATGGCTGATTATAATGGTTAAGTATTTTTTTCAGCAGCATCAATTCAAGACCCTCTTTGGTCAACTATTACAACCAACTGATTGTGGTAGACTTTGTGTATAATAATAGTCATTTACAATGAATTGATGAATTACAAAATGCACATCTATAGTTGTACATGACTATTCTTATCTATTATTATACATGTGTTCACTGATGAAATACTTGATTAAGTGAATTAGTTGATCAAGCGAGTGGTTCATCAATTAACTGATGGGCAATTTACCAAGAAAACCATAGTTAAATGGCTTAAGAACGAACTTATAACTAGGGGGGCCCACTTTGTACCACTAAATCTTATGGATCTTGCAAGTCTGATGGATCTTGCTCGATCCATCAGAAGCCCATTCCGTTCAACAGGCTTCTGTCTGGGTGTTCCAATGGGGTCTGGTTGATCTGCGCTCCGATGATGGTAACACTGGCAACGCTTAGATTCATAGCGTTGTGACCATAGATTCATACTTGACCCAGTCAAGTTCATCATATTAGCTATACGTGTGCCTAATAAGCTATGGCAAATGGATTTCAAATGAGTATGAACAAATCAATAGATGTCGACAAATAAAGTAAATGAAATAATAGATAAGAAGCTACACACATTAATAAATCAGATATACATTATATACAGATAAACACCATCAATGCCCGTCATCTATCTCATGACCGGAAATCATCCAACACATGACCACTGCGGACAGCCCCACGCTGCTCCGAAGGCAAACGTCACGAAGGGCTGCTGCACAGCCACGCCGGAAGCTGCGCGCTCCATGGAGTGAGCAGCGTAGAGCTGGCCCAGCCTACCGCGGTTGGCGCCAGCACTGCGCTTGAACCGGTGGAAGCCCCGCTGGCTGAGCTGAAGTCAACCAAGCAACCGGTGGTTTTTCGTAGACTAAAGCGCCAAGCAAACTAAGAAAACATGAGGATTGATGGATCTTGTTGATGAAACTGGTCAATCAAATCAGTCAAACGGGTTAATCTTAATGTAAGCAAATAAGGAAAGAAAATGTGAATCAAACTGGTTAATCATAAGGAAAACATGTTTATAAAAGCAAAGCACCAAGCAGTTTACCTGTGACAGCATCATTGAATAGTTGAGTCATCAGCGATTAACGGTTCCTGCCCTCAATCAATGCTATGAAATATGTTTGACCATCATAGTGCATCATATATTCAGCATTATTGAGCCCCAGCTAACCATCATTGACCACCATCATTCACCATCGCATCAAACCATAGATTTTGTTCGCCGTGATTGAGCACCAACTATAATCATCATAAACCAGCTGATTCACTACAATCACTAACCTTGATTAATCGTTAATCACCACGAAACCATCCGTAACATTCATTGTATGGGGTTTCTCAATATGGGGAACTCTAAAAATGGCTGGTTGATCACTATAAATCACTCCTATCAAATGATTTGAGGGGCCCCCAATTTCGAGAAACCACCTATTATCATAAAAAATACAATCATGTGGAACATCGTTCACCACCATGACCAAGCATCAATTACTGTACCGCCACCAACCAGCAATGCCATCATTCACTAGCAACCAACCATCGTTCACCACCAGAACATTACTAAGTAACGATCAAAATTCGATCATTCACCACCAACTAAATCTATCAAGATCTACTAAATATGACTATCATGATTCACCACCATCATGACTACATGGGTGTTTCTCAAAATGGGGGAACCCCCAAATTATCCAGCTACTTAATTACTCAACTATAGTAACAAATCCACCACTTTTGGGGTCCCCTATGGCTTGAGAAACGGCCATATTGGTCTTATTATTGTCGGTGATTACACCCTATTATTCACCACAACTTCATCCTTTGTCAAACCATATGAGACCCTGTAAAAGCAGTACAGAACCAAATGAGAACCCAATAAAACCAAAAAAACGCATAAAACAAATGCTAAGAACTCCAAAGAAACAATGGTAATGAGGGCCGTCCTCAATGCCTACACTGGAATGGGTGAAGAATCACCACACGATAAAAAGCCCGGCTATAGAAGTCACTCTGCATTCATCTCCTTCCAGTCTGAAAAAAGCCCATGCACAAGCGGGTTTGACAACGGAGGGACACACCTGCTATGGATATAGCCCATTGTTGTTGCAATTGGCATAGCGGCATAACAACCATACCAAAACCATCAACAAAAACACAAATAACAATCGTGCATAAACAACAACCTACAAAACCCAAACAACAACCTACAAAGCCTCAAGCATCAAAATTAACAACCATCAAGTTCAACCCGGCAAAAAACCCAACCTGACACCAACCACCGGAGATCCACCAGCGCCCGTTAACGGCACCTGCTGGTCGGGCCTCGAAGAGCTGCGCGCGTCGGATGGGGCCCAGGTACAGGCGCCCGGTGCCCGCCACGCCTTCGGCGCCCGGGCCGGGGCCGTCCAGCAGCAGCGACCCCGTGGCCAGGACCTGGCGCGCCTTGTACCTGGGGCGTGGCGCAAGGCGTGGCGTGGCTTGGGCCATGGCCCTGACATGGCGCCAGGGAGATCGCAGGATGAGGGGGTTGGGATTGGAGGGGTTGGGATGGTGGGGGGGGGGCATGGCCGAGCTGCTGAGCTTGGGATGTTGTTGGATGGCCGGGTGAGAGGAATGAGTTGGATCAAACTGATGTTGATGCCAGGAGTACTGATGAGGTCTGATGAGATCAGACTTCTCAGATGCCATCACGGGATACGATGAACCCATGGGTAGTACCCAAATGTATTGACACACAAGGATCTGTCCGTGCCTTCCTTGCAACCGAAAAATGCAAAACACAAGTCCCAGTTCTTGGCCCAAACAAACGCTCAGAGACATACCCTGTGAGGTTCGGTCAGGTTGAGAGCTGCTCCGCTGGCCAAGAAACAAAGCCCATTCACCGCTGGAAGAGGCTTCCACCCGGGTAGCTCGGGCATTTCCTCGACGGATTCCAACCCAAAGATCTTCGATGCGCAAAGTCCGACCCAAATCTTCCTCCAGTTCCGAAATGGCTTCGGCCATGGTCCTGGCCAGTCGACGTCCATCTCCATCCAACTTGGAGGATGATGGATCCGACACGCTTTTGATGACGCTGGACCTGGGGCTGGAGTCATAGTCAAAGACTTCCCAGAAAGGTCCCACAGCTTCGCAGCCGCAGAGACCCACCGCGGAATCCGCAGGGTTGGACAGCAGGATCCCCATGAGACCACCCGCTCGGAGACCACCGAAGCGACCCCCCATGTACATGCAATTCCCCGAGGAAGCAGCCACCAAGCCCAACTTCACCTCGGTTGACAGGTCCATCAACATGTTCTTGGCCTTCCAGTTAATTACATCTATCATGGGTAGCCAGGGAACCCCACTGGGGATGGCTACCTACGTAGTAGAGGTAACATGAGGTAACTGGATGGGTTGGGTCAAACAATGTGAAACAAATGGAGTATGCCGGGGATGCAATATGATGCAATTCTTTTTCTCAATAGCACGACGCTTGCCGAAACAAGGGAGAGCGACAACACAGCTAAGGGAAATCATTTTTTCTCTGAAGCAAATGCTGATCTTGGAGATATAGCCATCGAGATTTATTACGATTTTAGTGCGGATTTAAATGTTGTTGCCAAGGATTTGTACAAGTTCCAAGCTCGTCAACGATACCTGACTTCGTCGAAAGAAGTTGAATTAGTGAGCAGGCAGTCCTTGCTTTTTGCCGTTCAGCGTTCCCAAACAAATTCCACGCAAGGACCGTGTCTAAATATGGTCCGAGAACAAGCGGTTTCCCAAAATAGGAGACCCCCATATCACCTAGCTAGTAACGATTTATTGCAATTGACCAACCATAATTAACTCTGAAAACCACAAAGTAAACCAGCAAACCGGTTCAAACCCCACAGTTGCACCCTTTGGCGCTGTTAGCTCCTGGTAGCTTCTTGGCTCCCCCTTTCAAGGGCTAGAAGGATACCCCTGGCTCCTGGCCTTGCTCCCTCCCAACCACCAGCTAGTCAAGTAAGTGTCTAAGAAACCGACTTTGGAACAAAAAATGCTTACTTTAAATATTAGTTAGCTTGTTTTTATGTGCCGCCCACCGGTGCATTCACCATCAACCACCTATGATTTACCATATATTCACCCTTAACCACCAATGATTCACCATATTCACTCTTAATATCTCTTGATCAGCTATGATTCACCATCAATTCACCACCCATCACCAATGATTCACCATAAGGCACCTATATAATTCACCCTTCATCAGCTGTGATTCATCATATTCACCACCCATCACCTATGATTCACCATAAACATCCATAAACCACCTAAATGATTCACCATCAATTCACCTATCATCAATGGCTCATTATCCACATAGATTCACTAACATCAACATAATCACCATTAATTCACCATGAATCACCTATGATTCACCATGAATTCACCACCCATCACCCACCAATGATTCACTATCAACATATTATAGTCATTGTCACCTGGATCATTCTCAGCCCAGTCACTGCCTTGGGATAGGCGGAGCCCAGCCCCCCCATCCCCTGCCGTGTGAAGTCGGCCTCGGCCGCGGGATCCGCGAAAACCAGGATGCTACACACGTCGTTGCGCCGGCGCTCGTGCATCATGCGCATGGCAACCACCGTGCCGTTGGTGCGGCCGTGCTCCCGCCAGTACTTGGTGTAGTACCTGGGCCCAACACGGCTAGCCCATGGCAGCCCTACCCCTTCCAGTAGGTAATCATCCTCAGCTTGTGTAACAATCCCCACGCCAGGGGTTCACTGGTTACGAAACTGGAAGGATTGGGGATCAAATCGGCTCAACTTGATGTCGTGATGAAGTTGGTAGGTTCTAACCGGAACTGGACGCTCCCCAAGCAATGTAGGTGGATAAGCCAACCAACATTTCTTCAGCTCGTGGCCCGTGGTTTCCAACCGTGCATGCCGCCCTGGCGACCTGCTCACAAATCAGCTCCCAAGCATCACTCCCCATCCGCAAGCCCACCGGGCAACCTGGTCACCCCCAACATCCCCAGCCGTCTTCCCACGGCCATTCCCAGTTCCATGACCACAACCCCTGGATGGCCCAGGATGGCCCCAGGATGCCCTTGGATGGCCCAGCTGCATATTTCCAACGTCCAACTGCTCCTGCAAGCGATAGCCCTCAGCGCCGGCTTCTTCCAATTCGCGGGGGCCCAGGAAAAAGGCCTTCGGAGGTTCCGACGAGCCCACCTTCAGCAACTGCCGCGCTCCGCTAGTGGGTGATTTTTTGCCGGGGCGTCCAGGGTTTGCCCTAATGCTAGTGGGTGATGATGATGGAAATTGTTGAGGTTAGGTCACATCATCAGTTGAGCAGGTGAGATTAATAATTTCATATCTAATATTTACTGGTTAATCATGGTCAAGTGTAGTGAGATGAGTGATAAATCATGGTCAACTGTGAGATTATAGTGACTATAGTTGTAAACTCGGTGCTTGATAATGATTCAACATTATAAGCCATGGTTTATTTTGGTTACTCTTACAACTGTTCACCGAGTGTTAAACCCGGGCGATGCTGGTATATGGTCGCTAATGATGGCAAACTGGTGGTTGATCATGGTTGGTGAAGGTTCTTAATGCCATACCATTGTTGCTTCATGGTCTGGCTATGGGTACTTAATCATGACATAGTAATTGAATCGTGCCTAATTTGTCCGTCAATCGTGGCTGGGTAGATTTTCTGGAGACGGGTTCATACTGGTGGTGAGCAATTGTCACTAATGGTTTCTGAGTTCTTCTGTGTTCGTTACAGCTCGTTCAAAAAAGGGTTGGTCAATAGTGGTAGGGTATTATGAGGCAGTTTATATATTTGTTAGCAGCAGTCAGCTAATATTGGTGTTCAATGCTTGCGTTCAGGTGGTCAATACATGTCGGTAATGATTCGCATAATGGCGGGATAAAAATGGTTGCTCGTTTCTTTGCTTGGATGTGCATCCCCAGCTCGTGACTCGTGAGTGCTTCGTTGTGATTCATTGATGAACCACGGTTAGTTCACCCACCTTATTATGGTTAGTGCAATCACCTTACTGGGGTTAGGTGAATTGACTGGTGGTTATTGACATTACCCAGGATTCAAACGGTTTTAGGAGTTCGTTCACCCGCCTCAGGTTGTTTGCCATGATATCTCGGTCCCCAGCTTTCTCATCCAGCTGAAGTCGTGGGTGGACCACGAGTTCATGCCCCACCAAAACCATGGGCAACCAACAGGTGCAAAGGGAATGGTGCAACAGGAACTGCGAACTGTTCCACGACTTTTACGGATGCAGAATTTGAGAATCCACAATGACTCAGGCGTACGGGTCTATGATTGATGATGATATTTCCATAGGCCGACCCTTCAGTCGCAGGTGCAACAGGAATGAAAGTATCTGAGAATATTGTTAGTTACACCACTGATAATCGCAAACCATCGGTGAGATAAAGAATGACTTGGAAATGGGGGCCCGAAAGCCTTAGTCTGGATCATGCTCAGAAAATTGGTGCGCGAGGCATTGTTCTTGGGGGGTTTAGGAAATGATTGGCTGGCCGGAAAGTGATCAAAATCCAGCGAGATCCGTTAGTGTGGCAGCATATGTCCCAAGCTGAACTTTCTGGACTTGCCTCCTTTATCACCTTTTGCTTTTCATTGGCACTAATCCACTATTTTCAGCCGGCTATTAACAAGTACCCCTGTCACTGTTCCCCATGATGAACCACCATGCATAGCTGGTTATGAACCTCTATAAACTACTACTAAAAAACAATGGCAGAAACTACTAAATAGCAATCAATAACGTCATTAACCATTACCATGTTGCTAAACCATTTTATTAGCCACTACCCAATCTGCCGGCTTTAGCAACGCCAAAACCCAAGAACTGCCTCCAAGCACGCCTGGGGTAAGATCGCAGTGCCCAAACTCAACATGGAACCTTGCGTCACCACTGCCAGAAAGGGTATGGACTTTGGCCAGCCTGGCGATGCAAAGGTGACACAGCCCCACTGGAGATGCTCTAGTTGGATGTTGCGGGCCATGAAAAACATGTGCTGTCAGGTACCACTGGAGTATGCAAGCGGCTGATTTCTACCATTGTTTTTTTTTCCTCCTGCCCATGGGAGCGAGCAGTAGATGCCTCCTCTGCCACCATTCGGTGAGGGGGGAGAGACAGCTCAAGGAACTCAACTTCATTGATTCTAACATTGTTATTTGGGGTTGGTTACCTACTTCTGGCTGGTAACTGAAAGCGTAAGGAAGGTGGATGGCATGTGGCCTGATTTCGAGCACCAAGGCCCGCGACCCAGCTACATCCCGGGATGATCACCCAGTTTGGGATGTGAGCTACTAGAATTTGTTGGGGATGCTCATGACCTGTAGCCATAGCAAATGGTTACTGCTGAGCCAACTCTATGAAACCATGATTGATGAAACATATGTTGATGAATTGAATCTGATCAAATCCGATCATATCCAATATCCATATCTGATCGTTGATCTATCTACGGTCCGATGGCTAGGGTCACGCTCTCCGGGCGTACAAAGTCATGACCGACCATCTGCGGTTATGACCAGAATATGGTCGGTTGATCTATGGCCATGGTGCCCCGCCCCGCCCCCACTGCGGAGCTCAGTGGATACTATTCCCATGGTGTCGGAACGGGGCCACGGAACATGGCGTCCATAACTCATTGAAGCTCGGCTGCACATCCACGTTGGACAAACTGCTGAACTGGGGGGGGTTCTCAACATAGGGGACCCCCCAATTCATCGAGTGAAACTATAGTTCTTCACCATCTATACTGGTTGGTGGTTTCAACCCCTATGAAAAATATGCTTGTCAACCAACCATTTGTTGATAATTACCAGGGAAAATCAAACATGTCGATCAAACCACCAACCAATATAGTCATATGGTGGTTTCTCACAATAGTGGTCCGCCAAATCACCCATTAATAATCATCTCTAGTCATAAACCCACCATTTTTGAGGGCCCCCTCTTCTGAGAAACACCCATATAGTACCAAAACCAAGCATTTCTGGTTCCCAAAAAATGTCACCAGACCGAATCCGGCTCCGAAGATCGGCCTATCGCAGCTTGTACTTTCTCAGCGACTTCTTGCAGTTCGTGTGCCCAAGCGGAAGGCACCAGTAGAAGTGCGAAGGCATTGGGCCCAGTACTGGGCTTGGAGTCATCCTGCAGCGGGTTCATGGGGACACAACATTGGCTCGTGGCGAAACAATGGGTGTGAATGGTTCACAATAGTTATAAAAGGTGGTAATAATTATCAAATAGTCACTGAATGGTGGTTAATAAGTATCAAATAGTTAGGTGTAAATGGTTGTGAATGGTAGTTACTTAATGGTTAATGATTGTGAATGGTTAACGGTAGTAGTCAATGGATTGTTGGCAATGGTTGTGAATAGTGATTGGTTAATAACAATTGGTAAAAATGGCTATCAATGGTTTATGGTTGTTACTGGTTGGCTAATGGTTGCCAATGGTTACTAATGGTGGTTATTGGCTGACTATTGGTTGTGAATGGGTAACAGGCGGGTTCATGGTTTGACAATGTTGGCTAATGGCCTGACAATGGTTGATAATTGTTAACAATACTTAGTTAATTGTTGTGAACGGATGGTGGTTTGAACAAGTGTAAAGCTGATTAATAGTTGCCAATGGTGAAACACTATTGGTTAGTGGCTAAGTGGTGATTTCGAACAAGAAAGGACAGCAAAAATAGATGGTTTGTTGACGTTCTTGCTGTGAATCTATACATGGGTTAAAATCGTGGATGATTTGGGTTTGCGTCCTGCAGCATCATAAAAACATTCTGAACACTTCTTAACCATTTTCAATCGTCATAAGCCATTAGTCACTAATTACTAATTACGCGGCATTAAGCAACTAATAATCATCACGAGCCTTGTAATTACTATCCATTAGCCCACCACTAATTATAAGCGCTCTCATTTACCAACTGCATGATATCTTACCGATTGAACAAACCATCAACCAACCATTTAACCACTTAGAGCTGTTGGTTTGTCCCAAACTTAAGTAAGATTAAGTACCAGTTATAGGAGGTAAAACCCAAGCAATGGCTTGGTGGCTTTTAGATGAAAGTCCAACTTTTAGTGGCCAGGCGGTAAACTAATCATATCCCAACAAGTCTGCAAAACTAAGCTGGTTGGTTGTTTCAACCCTTATGAAAAATATTAGTCAACCAATTGTTAATAACTACTGGGGAAAATTAAAAATGTTGAAAACCACCAACCAGTAAGGTAGTAGGCTATAATCCACCATGATAACATATGATAACTGCTGGTAGGGCCCACCTATGCCCACCTTATATCACCAACCACCGCACCACCAGCCCTCCCCAGCCGCCACCACGACCGCACTCCTCCCGCAGCTCCAGGGCGCAGTTCCGTAGCGCGGCGGCCACGGCACCACGGCGCTTCTGCGCTTTCCACTGCTCATCGGCCGCAGGCCTGGAGTTCGTTGCGGAGTTTCCCCCAGGGTTCGTTGGGATTTCAGCCACCATCCTTGGTCATTATCCTCCTGGCCCTCGCTCCCTCCCAACATCTCCCAACCAACCACCAGGTCCTAAAAGGCTATGACTGCCACGGCTACCCTGGGCGCTGACCCAAGACACCTACCAGGCTTCTCCCATCGCAGCAGGTTGCGCCACTCGGGGTACACCGAATCAGCACCTGACCAGCGACGGAACAGGTGCACTGGCCATGTGAGCCATGTAACTACCAGAATCTACCCATGTCAACAGGTGAGCCTACTCAACTCACGAATCTACCCAGGATCTACTCAGTGAATAATTGAAAATCCGACAATGTCTTCCCCTCGCATCTCCCGTTCCCCCCTAACAACACGCACACATGGTGCCGCAGGCAATTCTGAACTTTCAACAT
Source organism: Symbiodinium kawagutii (assembly GCA_009767595.1). Lineage (NCBI taxonomy): Eukaryota > Dinophyceae > Suessiales > Symbiodiniaceae > Symbiodinium > Symbiodinium kawagutii. The sequence continues at coordinate 241,317 of VSDK01018433.1, read as the reverse complement.
GTCCCAACTAGGGGTTCATAGGTGCTGAACATACCCCGAGAAGATGTCCAGGCTCTCAATGCTTAGGGACATGGAGTACAACGCTCCATTTCTCCACGCAATTTTTACTGCTAGTTGCTGAAAAGGAAGCATTTTCGGTTGTACACCCCATGATGTTCCCAGGCGTCTGGCGCGTCACTACCTCTATGGCATCCTATGACCTTCAGCCTCCTATGGCTGCCTTCATTTCGTCCTGCCTTGATCCGGAAAGAGCTTGAAAGCTTCCCGCAAATCCTTTTGATCTGCCGAGGACTTGATGACTTGGCCCAGAGTTATGGGACCAAAGGCACCAGCTCTCCAGTTATGCCACAGTTCATCAATCCTGCTGAAGGGAGCCCAGGTGGAAGGACAATCCACCTCCTCAGCCTCAACAAAGCGAGGCCGTCCCATGGACTGCTGCCATTCGTGGATGACTTCAGCCATGGCTTCCTCCAAATCCGCGGAGGAGGAGCAGCCCCGGTGCCACGTGGCGCTGGCCGCTTCGGTTTCCGGGGCGGCAGGGGCCGCTGATCGTCTCATGGCCCGAGCTCGACGGCACCGGAGGGCGCACTTTGGCGCCAGAGCGGTGGCCGCCACCGTGGCAACCCGTGCCGCGGTGCCGGGGCAGTGGTGGGCAGTGCCATCGGGTCCAGCACGCCACGTGGTAGCCGAGCTGGGCCAACTGGGCACGAAAGCGCCAATTAGGGCCATGAAGGCACCAAGTTCATGGCGGCCACACGGCGCCCAGCGGTGACTTTCAGGATGTGCCAAGCGGTGAAATCTGTGGATCGATGCCATTGTCGTGTTTCAAGCTGTCTTGCATGAGCTTGTGGATGCTTGTGGTCAGTTCTAGTGGAATTCGGATCTGAGCACCTCTGCAGCAGCGCCATGAAAGCTCGATGAAAAGACTGCTTAACTACACATGGTCGTTCAAGAGTGAAGCATCTCATGGAGGATGCTATGCTGCTGGTTGACCAGCCGGCCATGGTGCCGAAAGTGATGATTACTCTCACCAATATACTTTTGCTAGGATAGGACCATGGTTTGGGACAGTAGCTGGATTTTGGGATGCCTCCACGTAGAGGTTCCATTGAAGCAGGTTACACCAGTCACCCAGCTCACCTCCTGGTAGCTCCAAACCACTCTCCCTCAAAAGGGCCATAGGGATACCCCAGGCTCCTTAGCTCCTTCCCAACCACCAGCCAGTCACTATCTCTGCGTGACCACCTCCCGTTTCAACGGTCGGCTGCTCTCAAGCAGAGCCGGCTGAGCGGATGTAGAGTTGTACCACCTCTCGACCAGGCTTCTGGCCCACCTCAGCACAAGGAACCAATGGATGAATTTCTCACCAGAGATGTTGGTGCAAAAAGTGGGTGCTGGTGGGTGCTGCTGCTTTCTGGTTGACCGGAGGATGGCCTGGATGATGGACAAATCTATTTCCAACTTCCAGCAACGAGATACACAACCGCTAGCTACCGTGCTTGATCAACCGGTGATGAATGGTCTTGAACCAGCAACCCCAAGAAAGGAAGACTAGGAATTTAATTCCTGACTTAATCACAGGCCAAAGGGCAGTTTCTTTGAGACTGGCACTGTACAAAATCCATGTCCCCTGCTAAGTTTACACATGGCCGTGGGTCAAAACCCTGGTACTTCTTGTGAACATCCCAAATTCACCAAACTAGTCTTTCCTGGGAGTTTCGTGCACCCATGTAACGGACGATTACTATTGAGATCCACCCCCTGTCAGTGAAATTGGGATTTTAAGTTCTGAAGCAGGATGTGTAAAACGGCTCTGCGAGGCATTCCTTCCGTATAGCCATGGCTACTTATTAAGATGGGCATGGCAAGCAACAAGCCACTAACCTGGCCAGTTTGAAAGGACCGACGAGCATAAAGCTGCTGACCATGTTGCTGGGCTGGTGGTGGGAAAGTCATCAGGAGACCCTGGGTCTAACCGTATGTAGATTTTCCCATCAACCATTTCTGGAACCATACGATTCTTGCCTTTGGTTAATCTGCCCGATTCTCCCCGCTTCAGCTCTGCCACTCACAGGGTCAACAAGCAAAAACTTAGTCGTTATCCTGCTCTGTATCCCTATTCTCTAGGCTTCACCATGAACAACCAAGATTCATCCAACACCTTAATTTTCACCACTCAAAAAAATGGCCTTGGGATCATCACTGGCCACTGGGGCTGCCGGCGTTCTTGATCGTCACCGGCACCTGCTGGTGGGAAGAAGCTGCTGGATCCGTCAAACTGTCCCAGC
>VSDK01018433.1:197692-238884 GCA_009767595.1 Symbiodinium kawagutii | reverse complement strand
CCCCCCAGCCACAAGCAGCCGCTGGTGGGGAACGAGTTGGTGACCTGGGTCTAGGGCTTCGTTCAGGGGCCAGGGACCCCAGCTGCACATCCAAGGGCAACCGGCGTTGGGAGAGCGTCTAGCTGGGGTGGGAAGCCAGTCACACCCGCTGCTGATTCCCATAGCTGTTGGCTGTTTGCCCGTTAGTTCACCATGATCGGTCATGAAGCACCGAAAATCATCATCAAGCATCTTCAACCATGTGCTCACTAGTATCGATGACGGGTGACTACTCTCGCCCACTGTTAGCGACTTGCATTATAAACCTTTTTAGAAATATACTAAAATATATTAAACAATGGATCAATATTTTCCTACCATTCCTGTTACCATGAAATAGTAGGTAACCAGCTGGTTTCTACCATCATTGTTCTTTGGGGTTGGTTTCTGGCTACAAGGGTAACTGGAAGTTCAGGGTTTACTACCGACATACCCCCACCACTGACCACTAAGTGTAATGGTCAGTGGCAATGCCCGAAGCCAGCAAGGCATTAGCTGCGCAGGTGCTCATTGCTATTGCCAGTAGGTGGCCGTTTTGCCTGCCGATGTTCCCGTGGTTGATGGTTTATCATTGTGACTGATGGTGACCTGGTGGTTAATATACCCTCCGTAAACCAGCCAGGAAGCAAAATATCATCATCTGTGATAGGTAAACCATTAAACCCTTAGACATGGTGGAGTTTTGACTTTAAGTTACCCTCTGGCAAACTAACCTGGTAGCGCTAAAATTCACGATTTATGGGTGATCCAGCTATGAATTATAGAAAGTCCACTTCTAGGTTAGTTTACTGGTCAAAGATATCCCAAGTATACTGGTACACATAGGTTTGTACCGGGTTACTTTACTTCTGCTAGTTCCAGGAAATGTGTAGCTTGCCCGTCTGCAACGGTTGGTCAAAAATGGCTCATGAGGGATAACCTCGGCGGCTTGATATGGAGACTGACTAAAGCATCAATCCACAGAAGCATGTTTTCCACCAGGATTCTCAAAATGGGGGATCCCAAGAATGGTTGGTTTATTACTATGAGTGGTTACTATTGGATGACTTCGGGGTACTCCTATTTTGAGAAATTGCCACATCTACATTAGTGTAATCCGCATCAACACTTCTTGGCTGCCCCATTCAAAACGGTAATGATCGTCAACTTAAATTTCCAAGTTCAATCGTCAACTCAAATGCTCGCAGCCATGAAGCGGAAAAATGCCTAGGGCTCCAAATACCTTCTGACAAGAAATTTGGACCCTGAAAATCCGCCCCAAGTACAGTCTCACAAGGCATATGCAGCACTAGATTTATCTGTTACGGTAAATGGTTAACTGCAAACCGTCAATTACTTGGACGACAACCCCCCAAGCTGGCTTGAGAAACCCTCTGATCAGCTGGTGAAGAGGATTGGTACCAACTGGTAAACTAACATGGCAACGGAAAATCCACCAATTGTTGATGGTTTCCCAGGGTTTCTCTACAAAATATGGTGATTTTCCATTGCTATGTGGGTGTTTCTCAAAATAGGGGTACCCCCAAATCATCCACTAATAGTCATTTATAGTAATGAACCAACCATTTTTAGGGGTTCCCCCATTTTAAGAAACCACCATGTTAGTTTACCAGAGCGTACTGCTTGGTAACCGCTGGCCAGCATGCTCTCAGGATCTTGCGCGCCAGGCTTGTACTCAAAGGTCCTCAGCGCAGCTCACAGCTGGCACTGAGTTCATAAATGGTAGGTCCAGCTGTCAACAAACCACCGGTTGGCCTGAAATAGCCAATGAGAAATCCCAAACATAGCTGGGTTATGAATATATGGGATCCAACATTGGCCCAAGTCCGTCTGGTCCACTTCTTGGATGGCGGCTCAGCTTATGACTACCAAATCATCACGGCAGCCACCCTAGTTGCGGTGAACGAAGCCCGGAACCCCTGTGAATGCAACCAGATACTGATGCAGTGGGGATGTTTCCAACTTGGACATGGCACATCCAAGTGCAAACTGCGGATCGCTGATCATCGATGCCTTAGGCTGGTAAACCAATCTGGTTGCGCGGAAAATCCACCATAGAAATAGCTGGTTTACCTATTAAAACTACCCATGTTCAACTTCCAGGTTAGTGTACCAGCGGGTAACCTACACTTCACGACTTCGCGATATTTATCGTGCTCAACCACTGAGCTTGGTCTGAAGCTGGGGCAGCAACAATCACGAGACCCTTCCAACAGCTGGAGAAGCCTCAATTGAGGCCGCTTCCTTTCACTAAAGCAGAATTTCTTCAAGGGCTGCCCTTCACTAATCATGATCTCCGATGATTACGCAACACCATGGCCATCAATATTGGGCCACTAACCATGGAGGAAAACACATGACTAATTCCCATTTGGTTAAGACCCTCCTGGTAGCTCCTGGCCTCGCTCCCCCATAATAAAGGCCTTTATGAAAGGGCGGTCCGCAAGAACGGGTACCCCGAAGGCTCCTGGCCTCGCTCCCAACCAATATCCAGGGATACCATCCACAAACCACAACCAACCAGTACTCAGCATGATTGACAACTCAGCATAAAATGCCCAAAACTGTCAGTTGCCATCATCAACCATTGACATTCACAATGCCAGCAACTCTTTGTGGTGACCACCTGCCAAGCATCGTGTAGCTCAAGCCATATCCGAAAGGATACAGTACATCACGACCTCGAAGGCCCCAAGAATTCGAAGCAGGTGATGGTTGGCAGTTGCCCATGCTTGGTACTGATATGGGTGTTTCTTAAGCCATTGGGAAGCCCAAAGATATGGATAACAATGATGGTTAACAATGGGGGAATTACCAACTCAATGGTGGTTCATGAATTATCTTAGATTGCAGGTTCCCCAAAGTTCTGGTTGGTTTATTGATGTAAATGGTTAGTGAACTGGATGATAACTGGGGGGTATTTTGAGAAAATCCTATGTGCTTAACAATGGCTAGGAAATAAACAAATGGTCAATTGATGCTTTTAATGCTGATCAACTTATGATGGCTGGTTGATGATGGGAATGCAATGGTTGATATAGGTTATCAAGGGTAAGCAATGCTACAGCACAACAGTAGAGGTTGTATAATGCTCGGAGGCCATACAAGCTTGACGGATGGTTCATAGAGGTCAAGTTGTGGTTGGGATGGCCATTGAAGCAAGACTGCTGGTTGTGTCCAACAAGAATGCCACAATCGTTCACTGTTGGCCGCCTTGCCGATCAATCGTTGTTGCGTAGCTGTGGGCCAACTCGGTGTACCTCTGGTGAATGTCCCACAAATGGCAACGCTAGTCTTGGTTGGTCGCACTGATGATGTTTGCTTCAGTTGGGGCGTAGCATGACGAGGCTAAGCCATGAAGGTCCACCATCATCATCACTTGGGTATGCCAGGTCAGGTCACGCGTGTGGCAACCGCTGCGCCGGGTGGCCGGTGTAGAGGAGCCAGCCAGAGAAGAGCTCTTCCTGTGGATCGTTCACTTCCAATGAAGGCGAGATATGGAGGTTTCTCAAAATTGCGGGCCCCTCAAATCATCTCATATCAATCATCTATAGTAGTAACCCCATCATTTTGGGGGGTACTCCTTTTCTGAGAAACCACCATCTGGCTGGTGATGGTTCAAGGAGAATCCGTAAGGTAATTACTAGCCACTTAATGGACAATCATGCTTGGTAGCTTAATCTATAGTGGTAAGTTATTCTCATTGTGTTCAATTCATGGTGAATCTATAGGTTGATTAAAAGCATAGCTAAAACAGAGGGGTTGGTTGATGGTTGCTGAACAGTGTTGAAGAGTGAGGGTGAACGGTGGCTGGTGATGGTTGATCGAACAGTTACTAGTGGTGGAACACTGCATACAACGCAGCACACATTGGGACGCCAACCCAGGATGAATCAACTGTAGGGTTATTTGTTAATTGGAATCTCTCTACCAATTTAATGGGAAACCAGTTGGCTTTTGGGGGATACCCTCTCTATATCAACAAGGGGTTTATAAGTTGAAATAAAGAGAGGTTCCAACTAACCTGGTCTGCTGCCAAAACTGCGGAAAAAACCATGCTACAGTAATTAACCTATGACCTGGCCCATTTCTGGGGGGCCGCTCCTGTCCTCACTACCCGGTGCCGGGATGTCACGAACGGACACCCCTTGCACTGCTCTGGTTCGCTTCCTTCCACCAGCCAGTGGTACCCATAAATGCCGTGACGGCGAGACATTCCGTGAATGTAATGAATGCTCCGCTATGGCGCATGGTTCGTCATGGTCATCCGGTCTACCGCCATGGAGAAAATGCGGCGAGTTATACGCATTGAGCTGCGGCTAGTTGAAGCCAAGTTACTTGAAAATGATGTCGCCGTGTATCTGCTCTTCATGCTGAACATGACATTCAAAATCGAGTACAGTTGGGGATATCTCTTCTCGCCGCATCGATTCATCATCAATAGCATGACGCCAATCATCATCCAACGCGTCAAGCATTCACCATTATTCTTAGTGTCTTTAACCATCATCAGCCAAAACGAGCTGATGATTCTCATGCTTATACAAAAGTAACCAAACACCATCTAATAACCATTCTCGACCATACGTATCCATCACACTCAACCACCATTTTCAATCATTATCTAATGTCTACACTATCATCTACTATTCCTACACTCACAATAACCCTATATAATAGGCATTATATCTGCTGGTTTCTCAACAGTATCGTATACCCAAATCCTCCTTGTTTTGAATCATCTTTAGTGATAGACCAGCCATAACTTGGCGGTTCCCCATGGCTTGAGAAACCATCTGCACTCAACCGCCATCTCGCAGGCCTTATAGCTGCAATCTCTTTGCACGCACGGTCTCCTGAGCGAACCAGCTTCGCTGCAGGTGAATTTTCTGGTCAGGAAATGATGTGTGGTACACGCGGGTAAACTGACCCAGAAGTGGAAAATCCACCATTGATATATGCTTTACCTATTGACATTGGCTATTTTTAGCTTCCAGGTTAGTTGACCAAAGGGTAAATAGAAGCCTGGCAATGATTGCCTTTGTCAAAACTCCACTTCTTGGCTGGTCATATGCAAATCTCATTGCTAAATCATTATGAATTATGAAGCATTAATGCATTGTATATGATATATTCAAACAATATCTTGATGCATCTTGAGGATGATCATCTGATCAAGAACGTTCAGGAACCACAAGGAACCACCTAGCTATGCAGCTACGAATTATTCACCCACAAAACCAAAATCCAATCGCAAGTTAGACAGCAGTTTCATGAGGACGTGATCAATCTTTCATGCCCTGTGCTATTTGCAGGACATGATCTTGTTGTATTAATTGCGAGGTATAGCACTATCACAAATGCACATAGTCTAGTTATAGACTATAGTATACTCATCTTTACCTTTGTTTTTGAAAGGCAAAAAACCATCATAAAATCATGATGCCTTGAGTGTTAGTCTGTACATAAGACACTTCTCTCAAAGTCGGTGGCTATAACTGGCGCCGTTCCAAGTTTCATGTGCCTTGCTGGAACTACTGACTGCACGATCCAAGTGGGAGATGCGGTGTATCCAACATGCATTCCGATGATTTCCCAAGGTTTTCCTAACAAAATGGTGGATTTTCCATTGCCAGGTTAGTTTACCAAAGGGTAGTTCATCAAATGGTTGGTGTGTTGAATCAATGAGCAGACACCACTGAATGCCTATGGTCAGATTATCTTTTTTCAGTGAACCCGAATGGTCCACGAAAGTAACCCCTCTTGATATCTGGGCTACGGAATTGTGGCTTTCTACGACTGAGCTGGGCACAATGCATCTTCCTGACAGCGGCAGGCAGGAGCATCTCCCAGCATGTCACACCGTGAGACTCTGAGCTTTGGAAAACCAGTGGGGTCTTGGTGAACATCCGCAAATGGCGAATCCAGTCGGTGGTTGAACCGCCCGTTTACAATATGGTCAATCAACCAATGTTCCCAAAGATTCAGGAAAAGAACACATGTTCGAAAGCATCACTTTTTAGCTATGTCGTGCTTTATACTGCTTCACTCACACTGAAATTTTGGAGGCCTTTGCCAACATTAGGGTTTCCCCTCGTTTTAGACTTGAATTCCGGATGCACAAGAGCAACCAACTCGACCAGAATGAGCGACACCATGACAGCTTCACAGTGCCATGGCCTCATTGATGGGAATCGTCAAAGGCAGCTTTCCAGATGGCGTTGCTGTACCGAACCTTGAGCGTTTCTCAATGCTTGATGGTGATAGCGTGATGGCAATTCTGCTATGTCCTGAGGTCCTGAGATCAACCAGTGAACCATGAAGAAATACGCAATTATGATCATAGAGCTGTGTCCATAGGTCCATGTATAAGTGTTTTTGTGCATTTTTTGTCTGCATTCATTATTGTATGCCAGCATCTTGTGTTTTTCTTGTTCTAAATGCTAACAAGTGTCATAACGTGTCATGACCACGAGCTAGACAATACATCATCAGTGGCATGGTGACAGGAGCAAGGCAGCGGTGCAATGGGAGATCAATGGGAGATCAATATCACAACTAAGCGTCCATGAATCGTACCTTGGTGGCTTTTGGATTCCTTGCTAAAAGTCTAACTTTTAGTGGTTATATGGTAAATCAACTATATCCTGGAAAAGCTAAAAAACTAAGTTCATAGCTGTAATCCACCCTGGTACCATTGGTAGCTATAGGACATGTATATAAGGCCATCAACGCTTCCGTGTGGGAGATCCATATGCTGAGTCTTGACTATGCTGAATGATGGTCTGTATTCACCACCTACCCTCTGGTAGCCCCTAGCCTCACAATGGAAAATCAGCAGTTCTTGTTTGGACACTATGGGAAACTAGCTCTTGTCTACCGTGAATTGACATGCCCATGAAGAAATGAACGTGATTTTATCTTTCATTGTGGGTTGCCGTTGGTATTCCCGAGTACTGGTGACCATTCATTAGCAACGACGATCAACAGGTTAATGATGGTGAGTTCCTGGCTAATCTAAATATTAAAAGATCATTGATTGACTAACCAAACCAAATCAATGACCTGCGTATGGCTAACGGGTCCAAGTGATGATTGGTGAAATGATTCGTCGTTGAAACAATTAAAAACAGAAAGCGGCTGCTTCTATCCCTAATCGATGATGATTGCCATTTATCTTTGCAAAAGGGCGAACACATGTGGTTTGACATGCATCAAAGTACCCATGAGTCACCAACATGAACCACCATCAACGATGCTCTCAATACAACTGGTGACCATGATTGACCACTATTATTAGCCACTGCTACCATTGATCAAAACATGAAGCCATCAACCATGATTGTCAACAAGTACTATTTGATTTCGCCATCACTGGTCAAATGGTTAGTTGACTAGACCATTATCAGCAAGTCTTGATCATGATTAACCTTCATTTACCAGCATCGCCTCATTTTTCATGATCAGTTCTTATTCATTGTAGTGAATTCTATGGCTGGCCAGATTTAGTCACCATTCATTGATCATGCATGAGCCATCAGTCAACTATGAGTTAACCAAATATATTTACAACAGAGTGGCACCTTCCTGGTTTTAAGTTTGTTTTCAACCCACGATCCAGTACATTTGCTTTTTCCCTCAGTGGTAGCTACCCAAACATGAACGAACCAAAGTTAACAGGGGCGAAACGGGGCTACCACCCTGCACTGCTCGTGGGTTACCAGGTTGGCCGAGGTTTCCGACAGGAGGTCCGCGGGGGGCGGCCCCCAGCCATGCCAGTAGCCTGGCCTGCATGGCAGTGTAGGATCACCGCTTGGCACGGGTCGACATGGACACGATATCTTCATGGTTGTGGGTTAATATTCATCAACCTAGTGGGGATAATCATAGGGAAAACAATGGGGTACAGGTTATTGATCCACAGCCATATACATTGAGCATTTTGTGAATGTAAGTCCTTCATTTTGACCACGGAAAAATGATTTTGATCTAAATGCCTAGATTACATAGAAACTACACGATGCTTACGCTCCCGTGTCATTCCGGGAGCAATGCTAGAGGAAACCTTCCTCTCCGGACAAACACATCCTGAAGGCTGTGGAAAGCTTGTGACAAGGAGTCAAGATATGTAATGATATGTGCCACTTACGGCGGGTCAAAGCCGCGCTTGTGGGATCTTCCCCCCTGGTTGACGGGATATAACGAATTGATCATCAAATCAGCTCCTGCTTTTACAGAAAATGCTGCTATGATGTGCTCAGTTTCTATGACTGCGACACCGATCGACTCATGGTGCGGGTGCTGTCCCCCCATCGCTGTCAGGTCTGTCCCAGTCTTTGTCGAAAAGGTACTGGGCGAGAATCCGAATCCGTCCAAAGCGAAGAGTATGAAATAATCATTGCAAATACTGGCGGTTAATAATATTTAGTAATATGAGTCAGTACAAGCAAACATCATTACACTTTGGTAGGCAAACCTGGTTGCCTGGAAAATCCACCTTAGAAATAACCGGTTCACCTATTACAATTGGTGATTTACAGACCGACCAGGTGAATTTGCCAGAGAATCCGTGGCTATGGGTCAGTTCACCCTTTGTCACCCTTGTTCCCCCACTATTAACCATTTGTTTCCCACTATTATTGTTGATCTCCACTTTTACGCTTTGCCCATAATGTAGCTCTGGCTACTGTACACCACCCCGGCGATGTCTGAGTGATGAACAAAAACGATGCCGTTGATGGAATGAAGACACTGCAATGGTCATTATCCCCCACTAGTTGGTTGAATAGTACCCCGGGTAAGTTTAACATGGAACCTGAAAGGAAGCCCTTAGAAGATTGTTCTCCTCTACAATATATGGCCATTTTCAGGTTCCATGTTAAATCTACCCGGTGTATTGCCCCACAGCCATGTGCCAGAAAAGCTTCACCTCAACCAGCCGGTAACTTCGTCCACCCTCGCGGGGGACAACGCTCCCTAGGCCTGAGGGAAACATGAGCAGCACGCCCGCAGCATGCGCACCTGGGGTGCGCACCCAACTGGTGTGTGCAGGTGGGAGAACTCGGATGCAACCATCGTTATAAACAGAAAAATGGTGCATTTTCCCCAGCTGAGTTGACCAGAGGGTATCTAAACATTCAATTTTTGCGATCCAAACGCAACAGCCAACTGGCGTCTTGGACGATGTGTTTTACAAAAAAAAGCCACCTCCGTTTTTTCCAGAATCACATGTTGATTAGCTAAACGAAAAATGGCCAAACAAGCAAATCGCAAAAATGGCAAAACGTGTGGCATGCCCGGGGGCATTCGCTAACTAGCGGATCAATTGTGAAGTGTGGATGTCACCCCCCATTCTCAACCATCACTTGCCCAGCCTCTAGAGCCCGGCAGAGCTTTAATCCATCAAGCAAGCATGATATGAGCCAGCAATAGATCATTGTCAAGCAGTACTTTACGAGTTTTCGACATAAACAACCATTGCGAACCAGCTTTGTAGTCATCATTTGCCATCCATTGCCCAATGAAGAATCATTAGTGAACCAAAATTCTCCGATCAATTCACCATCCTCAGCCATAAAGGAAAAAATCATCACTAGCCCCCACCATAGATTTTGTGCTTCCAGAAACCCCTCTTCACCATAGAGATTCCCTAGAAATTCACTCCCCAAATCTCCATCCCTCAACCCCTGAAGCATCACCAGCATTTGGGCGTTCCTCCCGGGCCATTTTGCTGCTTAGCTCCCCCTTTAAGGGGCCGCTGCCGGCCCCAAAAAATGCGCCCAGGTACTCCAAGGCATCACAATGGCACCAGGCGCAAGGGCTAGAACCACCACAGGCACCTGGCAGCGGTGTCGGTAGATGAATGGATGGTGGTAGATGGAAGGCAGATTCATGGTTGATGGTTGGATGGCAGGTGAATGATGGTTGAATAGGTTGGATGAAGTCCAACCATGGTAGATTGATGGTTGATGGTTGGATGGCTACCATGGTTAATTGATAGTTCATTGATGGGTTAAAGGACGCTCAATTGATGGTTCACCGTGTTGAATTGGCGTTTTTTGGGTGGATTGATGGTAAATTGATGAAGTCCCGGCAGTCATAATGATTGATTGATGGTGAACCGATCTTTTCGAGTGATGGTTCGGAATCCTCGTTACTCGTAGGTCATCATGAATTATATGGTAGGTAGATGTTTCATGATTGGTTCATAATCATGGATAATTTCATTTAGGGGTGAATCTTGGTGATTCTAGTTATTAGCGGAAAATGATTTCATGGTGAACCGCCGGCTCAAACCACAGCTAATAATTGATGAAATCTTAAATGTGTCTAGCCTGGTTAAAATGTGTTCAAAGTCACACCAGCAACGAGTTGGTCGACATAACCAGGGCCCAGGGTACCAGCCATAACTAGCTTGGGAAATTGCGTATAAAACAACTTGAAGCTGCTGTCTTATCCACTTTACAAAGTTGGGTAAAAGAGGTGAATTGTTCGAACCGTTGGAGACAGTTGAAGGATCACAAACACTTGATGAGCATCGTGCCAATAGTGCCCTTTGAAAACACACGTTGATGATAAACAAAAACGCGGGTAAATAGTGATGGGAAATAATGATGGTGAGTTGTGGTGAGGGCGAATGACCTGATTGAAAATGATTGATAATAGTTTATGATGGTCAAAAAGGTGACTGTTCATGGCGTAAACAATATGATTTTGTAGTATGGTGGGCATTCTACGCAAGGACTGTGGGGCTGCATGTGCGAATCATATTGACAATCGCATCTATCACTGAGTTGGTGGAGAACAAATGTCTACAGAAAACCCTTGCTTTAACCACCCATTAAAGGGGTTACCTAACATTTTCCGATCAACAACTTCTGGGAAACTCACAGAATCCTTGCTAGGTAGGCCCTCCCAGTTCGTTAACTTATCTACTTGGTAGGGTAACTACTTGTTTCGGCTATATAGTTCAATGGCCTATCAGCGATCTCATATTTATGGGGCTTCACCTTGCAGGTTCTCCATATCATGACTACCTGGGAATGCGTGTTCCGTGGTGAATCTATGCAATATCAACCAACGAAACTCATGTTGGGGGCAACCTCCTTGTCCCGGTCATGTAGCGCCGATGCCTTCAGTTCTTGGCCGACACGGACGACCTCCCACGAGGCGCGAGGGAAGGGATGATCAAGAGGAAATGATTAGGGTTAGGCTAGCGTTCTGGTAGGCTTAGGCTTAGGGTAGGGTTATTGATGTTTCTGTAGGCTTGGGGTTAGGGTATGCTTAGGGTTAGGTCAGGATTCAGTCAAATGATTCATGGCAAAGATCCTTTTGACTCCCATTTGATTATGGTTGATTAGGGTCGGGTCATATGGTGTATCATATGGTTGATCGATGGTATGCAAATGATCAGGAGGCTTAGGTGTGATATCCTTATGACCCATTGATTAGGGTTAAGGTCATTGATCTATGGTCCTGGAGTATCGCTCATGTTCCAAATTTTCAAACCACATACTTGGGGATACTAATACAGGATGGTTGGTTTCGGCGATGATCATTCCCTGACGCTTGAGAGACTGCTTTGGTTGTTGGTTAACAGTAGTGATTCATAGTAGGGGACGATGAGCGCAACAGTGAGCTCCAGCTCTTAGCGGTTGAATCTGCGAAAATTCATGGCCATAGGCTGGTTGATTCATAGGCAGCCCATGGAGTTTGGCCATTGCCAAGCTTGATGGGAGGTGAGCATAATTTCTACATCACCACATCAGTGGCTGGGGCGCAGTATCAAAAAAAAACATCGATGTTGTTGACAAATCATCTATGTGCTTAGGAGCGGAGGCGGCAAAGTTTCCTTTGGCAGTAGATTGCTTAAAGGATGGTGGTCAACAATCACTACTCATGAATGTCAATAGCAATAGCAATTAGTTTGGATTTTCTCTCACTTTTGAGTGGCAATGGCTCTGAATCAGCACCAAAGTATTCCACGGTGACCAGGACAATCATCAAATATTTTGTGGAGGGCTTTCCAAGGAATTTCTTGGGGAGAAAGCCATTTTGACCCATATGTCCACCCCATGAAATGCTATCCGCAAAAAATGTGGAACTGATATCTCCCCAGATGCAAAAGAGATCGTTTCCCTGAAAACGAGTGATCACATGGGGTTCTGGCTGCTGGTTTTCCAGGATGATCATCATCAAGTTCTTCAAACCATTGACCACTACCAGCCACTACCATGCGTAACCGCTATCACTAATGATAGTAAGCAGTATCAAATCAGAACCCTTACTCGTGAATCGGCTTCTCCAGCAGGGTAGCTGAGCGAGCGTTTAGGGCGAGGGGCCTCATCCTTCCCAGAAATGCTCGTCACCCAATTGGTTAAACACATCTTAGGAGTTATGCAAATCAAGTATGGCAAACAACCAAGTAACGTTAGGTTCTAATCACTGAGGTGTTAACTAATGTTTTTTTAGTACCACTAGTGGTTAACCCTTTGAGGTAATGAATACCCACAGTAATAATATCAAGTACGACTAACTGATCACTAGTGATTTTACATAACTGAGGTAGATTAGTGGTGAGTGGTTCATAAGGTGGTTTTATAAACGTGATGAGTGATAGTAGTGAAACGTGGTTACACTTTGAAATGATCAGTACCTATGATGGAAGTGAACGAAATGCAAGCATCTTAGTTTTAATACAGGGGTGCTTAGCGTGGTTTCATGTATTAATGGTTTCACCATGTCATGATCATTAACTACCACTAAATAAATATACAGTTTTAACTTAAACGTAAGCATTTTAGTTTTGGATGGCAGTTGATGACCAACTATAACCTGATATTTACTACCATGGTAGTTACTAAATGTTGGTTTTCTGAACTATTGTAATCCTTTACCATGAAATGATAGTTAACTACCATGTCATTTAACCGTAGTTTATGGTTTTTTCGCTACTGATCAATAGAACTTAGGACCATCAATGGATCATTATGTCAACTAACCATCAATAGCCAACTAACCATCAACTAACCAATAATTACAACCACTAAAAAAACTGGTAGTAATTATTGCTTATAACCAATTATGATTAATCAATGGTTAGTGATAGGAAACCATTAATCAATACTATTGGTTAATTAAAACCATCCATCAACAACCATCAATTTACCAATCACTATAACCACCAATAACCATGAACAATAATATCAATAACTCAACAACTATAATATTATTAACAACAACCATTGGCTATAATATTATAGTCAACTATGATTAAATTACAACCATTATTAATAAACAACCATTATTAATAAATCTTCGTAGTCAATGATCACTGGCTCGCCAGTCGTGAACGTCTCGGCGCGGCGCGCAGCGCGGCAGCGCGACGCGTCGCCTCTAAGATCAGGTCGTGCTGATCCAGCCCTGGTGATGGGCGGAAGCGGACGTTGCGCTGGGGAGCTGGCTATGGATGGCGCTATGGATGGCTATGGTCATAGTTGGACTTGGTCAATCTTGGTGAAGTTGGTTGGGTGAAGTTGGTTGCAATTAGCAGCTATAGAGCTATAGATACGCCACCAGGTTGCAAATTATAATCAGTTATTAACCTTACCACATCTTACCACTATGGTCGCGCATGTCTTTGCAGCTGGTTCAACTTCTTGTAGTCATACACCAGGAGGGCAAAGTCTGTGTAACATATTATCTGTTTTGATTTTGATGCACTTTCAAACTCTTGCCGACCCCATATGTTGGCAAACGCCTTGCAAAACTTGCTCCTACATATGAAGGAAGGAGGGGATACACCATATTGATCAACCAGGGGTTTATTTATCGGGGGTTAACATTCAGCATTCCCCATATAATGAAAGAAGTGATCATTTTCTATCCAATCATCAGCGTTCCAGCCAAAACTTCCTGTTTTGTTGTGTGAATGCTACATTCAAGGAGGCGTCGCAGACTTTTTGGAAGTCGCACCTTGGCTTCCAAATTTAAATGTTACATTCAAAAAGGCTCTTGACAAACAAGTGCATCTTATCTTGCACCATGTGATTCTCAACATACACTATCATTTGGTTGGAACAACGCTCTTCGATCGCTTCCCTTTTAAAGAGATACGTGGAAACCCACGGCTCCAAATTGCTCCCTCCCAACCACCAGCCTACTTACCCGATGCGTTCAGTAAGATCTTATGTCGCAATGAACATATATGTTGGCCCGGCCAATGACTAGAAATCGTATTTCATTGATGGTTATACTACCATGAGGAGGTTCGCCCAGCTTTTGCTAATAATGCTGCCCGGTGACGCTGATTACCTCGTCCTGAAAGTATCGTCAAAGATCATTGGTGATACGTAGGAAGGGGTGAACAACCAGCAACCACAATCACAGCCACCAAAGCTACAAACCAAGTGTAACAACAGCAAGCCCGATGATAAACATAACAAGGATTTCAACTTCAGGGATCCTGGCTGAGGAAAATGCCACACGAAGGTACAATTGATGCATGATGGTCCACCAAGTAGACGATACCGTCAGTGTTGGTTGGTTTCGCCCAGCCGTGGATGCTCCAACAATCATCCAACAACGGCCAACATCAATGCCAACTGTTTGTTTCCGTTCATGCTCCTTTCATGCTCCCCAGCTATGCGCCACAGAAGGGAAAGGTAACCTCACTAGTTGGGAGGCAGGTATGTCTTTGACATACCTGGGTCCCTGGGCAAAAGCCTCCTCAGACTCTTGACACCGAGGAAAACATGAGGCTCTCAGGAGGTTGTGCCGGTTCAGCGCCTGGACATAAGTAGAGGTATCCCATGCTCAGCATGTTGGGTGACCGTCACCCTGGGCGTGGGAGACGGGGATCCTTTTTCAACTCTCAATTTGAAGTTCTTCACAATGACGGCCAGCAAATAAACACCCTCCACATACGCAAGTCTTTTGCCAATGCAAGTCCTTCCGCCAAAACCAAATGGCAAGTGCATCTCTGGGTAGCCTTTCTCCATCCTCTCTGGGGAAAAACTCATGACGTCCGGGCCCCAAACCTCTTCACTCTGCGCAAGCGTCCTTTGATGCACAATAACGACGCTGCCAGCTGTGATTTTATATTTCCCTCCAAGCGTAGTGTCAACCTCTGCTTGC
Organism: Symbiodinium kawagutii; assembly: GCA_009767595.1. NCBI lineage: Eukaryota > Dinophyceae > Suessiales > Symbiodiniaceae > Symbiodinium > Symbiodinium kawagutii. The sequence continues at coordinate 223,710 of VSDK01018433.1, read as the reverse complement.
CTGGCCATGGCAGGAACCGTGGGGTGAAAGCGCAATGCTTCCTGCCAAACCATCCACGTGTAAGGCAACAAACTCTGGACGGTCGTGAGAGGCAGGCTGTCTAAGTCCACAGCCGACGTTTCAGCGAGAATCTTTTCTTGCACCTCTGGATGCCTGGCAACCTCAGCGAGTGCCCATGATGTTGTGTAGCCTGTAGTCTCATGACCAGCTAAGAGCAGGGTCAGAATCTCGTCTGTCAGCTCTGCTTTGCTCATCTTCTTGCCGTCTTCATGTGCATCTTGCAGAGCCTTCAGCATGTTCATCTTCGAAGCCTCCTTCTTAGAGCTCAAAACATCATTGATCCTCTTGCCCATGATGCCTCTAGCCTTCCGCCAACGCATAAATCGCAGTGGGAAGTACTGGAAGATCGATGGCTCTGCATTGCGCTGTTGGGTCTCTTTCAGTAGCAGTTCTGATGCCCAAAGAAACCTCAGTGGAGCAACGGAACCAGGCCACAATCAGCCTGGGATTTTGCGAACACAGCCTACGTCCACTTTTTGCATGGCACCTGCTACTGAATAGATCCAATTCATTGATTCAAGTCTGCAATTAGAATTCTTAGGGCTAACTTAGGCTATAGTAACTAGTGTACAATGCCACAATTCACCGAATTGAGCTTTGTACAGAATGAACGACTTAATCAAGAATACAGAATACATAATATAGTAACACCGAATACATGGACCTCGAACACCGAACATGGTCTTGGAGTTGATGTGAAAAGCCATGCTGCTAAGGATGCAGTGGGTGAAAAATCAAACATTGATTCTGGCGATTCTTAGCTATTTGAAGCTTTCGGGCACAGCAAAAGCATGGCGAAAACCGTATTTACTGAACTACACCATTTGAACATTGTAGCTCCAAATAGCTCCCGCGTTCAAGGGATAATCTTGGATACTCCTGGCTTTCAACCGCGCCCTCCCAACCAACAGCCAGTACAAACAAGAATAGGTCCGGCTCCTTGATTAAAAAAGTTGCTGAACTTTTTAAAGCATGCACCCTAAACCAAGACTGACCAGTAACTCGAGCTCCTTCTCAGCCTCTGCTTTGCTCAAAGACTGAGGGTGACCTTTGGGCAAGTATGTCAGCAAAGACTTGGAATTGAATCCAAAACCAATGCTACCAATGACATCCAGGGTAGCAAGCTTCAAGCACTCTTGGACGTCACACTCAGCTTCTGCTCCCTTGCTCTGTTTGATCCTTTCGTTCAGAATGTGCTTCAGCAGATCGGCCTTTTCTTGAACCTGCTCAGAGTAGCCCAGCAAGAACTTGTCACTGAACAATGGCGCAATCAAACGTCGATGCATGGCCCATCGAGATTGCGGTCCCTCTGACCGCAAGGCTAGGATCCCATTTGGAAGGGTGTTGTCAAAGCCAAAGCCCGATGTCCTCGAGTGGAAGACGTCCTTCTTCGACAGGATCTCCGCAACGATGGCAGGATCAGCTGTCAAGAAGAAGAACTCGTTCTTGGGAAACAGCCACTTGGGCAAACGAATGCCCCAACTGCGGCCCAAGGTCTTGAAGTGCTGGTTAGTCGTAGGCACGGACCTCAATGGATGGTTGATCTCCGCCACATTGGCCAAACCGGCGAAGATTGTCGAGGTCTCTTCGGGCTGAGGGGTGTCGGCAAAGAACTTCTGGCGCTGTCGGCCGGTGTGCAACAGGTAGGCGTACACAGCTGCCGGTGTCAACACTGCTGCCCCTGCCACGCACCAATTGGGGACATCAACACCTGCAACGCTGGGCATCTTGGCTTCGAGGATACTGCTTGTTCCCAGGCTAGTGACTCTAGTGAGCCTAAATGTCTCATCAAATTCCGACTCCCAACCTAGCACTGTGAATTGAGGTGAAGCCTGCACCACCAGCAATGGACGCAAAAATATTTCATCAGCAAATAAAAACCTATGCCAGCGATTTTGCAGAACAGTCCAACATGTGGGTATATGGCAAAATCAAAATACCCCGCGACTACATTCCTGCAAGGCTGAAAGTGATCACGTTGGACTCTTTTAGACGTATGACTTGCAGAACTGAGATATCCGGTTCAATAAAAGAAAAGAACATGGAATAAAAGAAAATGTGCTTGTTCCGATCTTTTCTTGGGAGGTTTTGTGATGATTTCCCCAACGCCTCGACTAGATTGGGATTCCTCAGAATCATTACTGTAACCATCGCCCTAACCATCATCCTAACCATCACCCCAACCATCAAATAACCATAGCTACCCACCAGTTCACCAATGATTCACCATCAGCTTCACTGGCAATGAACCATGACCATTCGCCATCACCGTCATTCTCCACCAATTCACCCCTATCGCCCTAACCTCTACCATTTTAATCCCTACCAATTAACCCCTACCAAGTGCCCTGCGAAATCCCTACGAACCATCACTACCTCTGCTTCCCACCACCGGTGTCCCTGCCACTGCCAGGGACTGGCGCCGAGGGGCGGAGCGATTCCCGATCCACTGACTCTGTTGCGGTGGTGCCTTGCAGACTCGATTGGCGACGTGTCATGGTGGGCACTGGGCGGCCCGTTGTTAAGAATTCTTAATGATCTTTTCAGAAATTAGAGTGATTACGTTAGCAACCATGATAATTGCTGGTTATAGAAAGGGGGCTACAAGTGGGCTAACCATGATCTGATGGTTCATTGGTGGCGAATCATGGTTATCTACTGTGCTTGCTTGTATTTGTTCATGATGATGACTCATGATCAAACTTGATGGTTGACGATGGTCAATTGATACTTAGCTGATGGCTGCTGGTGGTCAATTACCTTCCAATAAGCTCTCCAGAGTTTGGGTTACCATATTTCAACAAATAATTGGGCTTAAAGAAGTGTGGATTACTATAAAGGTAATAATGGCCACATGTAGCATAAATGAATTAAATGGCCAATCAAGCATCATCATCATCATCATCATCATCATCATCATCATCCTCATCCTCATCCTCATCCTCATCATCATCATCATCCTCATCCTCCTCCTCCTCCTCATCATCATCATCATCATCATCATCAGCATCATCATCATCATCATCCTCATCCTCATCATCATGCTCATCATCCTCATCCTCATGCTCATCCTCATCCTCATCATCCTCATCCTCCTCATCCTCCTCATCATCAGCATCATCAGCATCATCATCATCATCATCATCATCATCATCATCCTCATCATCATCATCATCATCATCATCATCATCATCATCCTCATCATCCTCATCCTCCTCCTCCTCCTCCTCATCATCATCATCATCCTCATCCTCATCCTCCTCATCCTCCTCATCATCAGCATCCTCATCATCATCATCATCATCATCATCCTCATCATCATGCTCATCATCCTCATCATCATCATCATCATCCTCATCCTCCTCCTCCTCCTCATCATCATCATCATCATCATCATCATCATCATCCTCATCGTCATCACCACATTAGTACTGATGGCCAACACTAGTTAATCGATTAATCTAGTTACATCCGGTTCGAAAAATGCTTCATGCTGGTTGATGATCACTGGGAAGACCTTGGGAAAGCTGGCCGCGCACCTGTCGCTGTGAAAAACGAGTCGGCCAAACATCAACAACCGCTTTGATAACAAGAACATGCGGGGGAGATATTTGCATAGCTTTATAAATATAAATATATATATAGAGAGATTTATATATATATATATATATATTTAAATATATTAGACGATATTAGATGATATTCAAGCGAACCTCGACTTAGACTTCAGTTTGGTCATGTTTTCGACATCCTTTATTTAAGCGTGCTTCATGCCAGTGCAAAGAAACTTCTTTTGGTTGAAGTTCTCAGCCATCATGAATCATTGGCACAAATATAAACACCCCCAATCAAGCACAATCAAAATTATTGTTGCAGTAACCGCGAACCATCATAAGCTCCTTATCAACCAACATTCATCGCCATATGAGCAACAGTCAAGTTTTGCCACACTGCATCACATCATTGATCCCCAAGGGTTTGAGCCCCCCAGTGATCCTTCACATGGCTGGGATAATCCACCAACTATTCATGGTGTCCAAGCGGTCTCCACAAAATCTGGCGATTTTCTAGTTTTACCATGTTTTCTCTATTGTTCCCCCCAGGTTTCTCATAATAAGATGATTATGGCGTTTTCCAGGCAGCGAACATCACATCAACAGTTTTCGCGCACAGTTGGCTGACCATAATCTGCACCAAACCTGAGGTAGTTCTTCGGATGTGTTCAACTAACTATGGCAACTGTGGCAAGAAATTGTATGTTTACCATGAAGTAGCTACCAAATTATGGCAACTAAGTCTACCAACTATGGCAACCACACCAGTTCAACGAGTGTATGGTTACCCTAGTATGGTTATTTAGATTAGCTCACTCGGGTCACCAAACCCCACGTACCACTTGTGGCAGGTATAACTCCAAAATTTGAATAGCGTACCAACTTGTAACGTTCGACATTTTGCACCTGGGATGTTACAAACAACTTTACTTGCTGGCTTTTAGATCCCCTGCTAAAGGTCTAACTTTTAGTGGTTATAGTTATATGGTAAATCAATCATATCCCAAAAAAGAAAAACAACTAAGTTCATAGCAGTAATCCACCCAATTAATTTATTGAATGGTGAAACTTAACCAATGACAGGAAGCCGTGTACCTTGTGAAGCTCGTGCAATTACAAAAGCTACATCCACAGGCTACCCTCAACTTCCAAGCTCGGCCTCCACATACCACTGCCACATCTGCACCTGTTGAGCCCCATGGGTTCAGGGCAGTTCAGGGAGTTGAAAAAATACCTGTCAGGATTTACCCCAGATGATTTTAGATCCTTGGTCAACCATTCTGAGTGATGTTTGAAGTGTGAATGGTTAAAGAATCAGTGTTGACTAACATTAAGCAATACAGGAGAATTACATGTTTTCCCGAAAGATAACTAACACACACACACACACAAAATTTTTGTGGATTCTAAGAGCGGATGGCATTCCTATTGGATGGTCGTAACCTCGTAGACCAGCATATACGGCACGTTCAGCAGCGATCTGCCTTACTCGCTCCTCTTGGAACTGTGCCGAGACATGCTGAAGAGATGGATGAGGTGACATGAGCCAATATGGATGTTTCTCCAAATATGGGACCACCCAGATCATCCTTGATTGTCAGAATAATAAGCCAACCAATTTTTGGGGCTCCCTAGTTTAAGAACCCCCCAAATCAAGCACGATCGAGAATGTCCCTAGCCACTGTAGAAGCTTTTGGCGTGCTCGTAACAAAGGGTCATAGTGGTCATAGTATGTCATAGTTATACCCAGCATGCTGGGGGGCATTGCTAGAACTGGAAGAAGAATGAAGAACACCATTCCCTACCCTTCCAGTCACCTTCGATTACCAGCGAACCCCAAGCAGCGACGGTTACCTACTGGAAGGCTGGGAATTGATCAGCGACAATAAACCGAATGGCTGTGGGTCAAAACCCTGTACCCCTGGTTCCCCCACTATGAACCATTGTTTCCCCATAGTTTTGTTGGATATTATCCCCTTGGTGGCTTATAGATCCCTTGCTAAAAATGTATTTTTAGTGGTTATATGGTAAATCAGTCATATCCCAAAAACACTAAAAACCTAAGAATTCGTGGGTATAAGCCATCCAGTCCCCTATACTTTTGGTTGCTCAGTATTGACCCATAGCCAAATTTGCATCTCACCTCACCAATCCCGGCTGTCGCACCAGCACCGAGGCGTCCCTTGAGACACCACGCGCCTTGCATCGCTTTCCGTGCAAAGCCACTGAGGTCCGTCGGGCCTCGCTCCGCAGTGATAGCACATGGGGCACGATGAGCTGCTACAAAGTTGGGAAGCCAATTGTAAGTGGTTCCTGGTCGTCAAACCCTCAAAGCCTCAAACTTGGTTGATCCCCCATCACTTTAAAAACTTGGTTCATCCACATAACCTACTACTGTAAGCCAATTGACTATGGTCCTGGTGCCGACTTTGGATTCATGGCCCCCCCCAAAGGTCCAAGGTTTTGAGAAGGTCTGGACCTGGCGGGTAGGGTACTGCTCGGCGTTGCACGGAGCCAGCCAAGCTGCGTATGGCAAGCTGTCATAAGCTGTCCTTGTCGCCATGGTGGTACCCCGCCATCCGGCGCTTCAGTTCATGATTTTCATAGATTTTTGTAGGGAAACCACCATATATAGAACCACAACTGGGGGTTCTTTCCCAAACCTTCATTGATCATATCTCAGATTTGTTCACCAGCATTTGCACGACTCGTTCTTGTGACCAACCACACAATCTAGAATTACTGCACTTGAACTCCATCTTCGGGATCAATTTCAGCCCTGCCCATGGCTCTTGGCAGGGACGCACACATCTCGGCTCACAAGCATCGGCTAATTTTTTCCGTGGTGAACAATTCGAAAAGAAATGGCTAGTGGATATGATGCTCTCTGGAGACATCATCGCGAAGACACGATGGAGGACACGAAGGCGTCATCCTAACAAGATCTAACAAGTCGATCGGAGGGACTAACCCGTTGAGGGACTAACCCGGCCAACGAGATTGAAAGAGTTCGCTTCGCAGGTGAGCCATTAAATTGTACAAGGTGGGGTCCCTGAGTTGCAAGTTGGTTGATAAGCCATCTCAACGATGGTGAACTATGGTCCACTATGGTTGATAGTGATCAATTAATCATGGTACAGAACGGTTGCTAATGATCATAAGTTGGTTAATAAGTCACTTAACTATAGTACAGTGGTTATGTCTGCCACAAGTAGTTCGCCTAGTTATAAATCCAACTTAGCTAACTAGAGGGCCCCACCTCGTATGTTCCCTCAAGAAGGCATCCCCTCCCAGAAGGCAACAAAGTCAATTATTTAAACATTCTCAAAGAATCATTTCTTCGATTCAACGGCTGGACACTCGAGCGCCACATCTTATCATAGCATCAAGTTGCATCCTAAAAAGCATCACGTATGGCAAAGGACTAAGAAAACACATCAACGGCATGGCAACATGACACCCAAGAAACATATATTGCAAGGACTGGCCGGTGTCCGTGGAAGATTCCCAATGAAGGGCACTATTGTATCATTCTGAATTTCAGAGTGAAAAAACAGTCAAACGTCCGTCATCTCTGTCAGGTTCATCCTGGCACTGGAAGGAGAAATGGTTCTGTCGAAGCTCATGCAGAGCCTCCAAGACATCTGAAGCGAATAGATCGCTCCCTGCTAAGTCCATCAGGGCCGTGGTGTTCATGTGCTGCAAGATACGGTGAATTTTCACCTGGCGAACCTTCCTCTGCCAGTCAACGGAGGCTGGCGCTACATAATCTTGAAGCAACGTCACGACTTTGACAGACTCTGGGCCTGCAAGCCTCTCCAGCTTCTCAATGATGATGGGGACCAGGATCTGCAAACGCTGTCCTGAACAAGAGCATCCCAGCAGCACTAGTTGGAGCTTTTCTTGGACTCCTTTCAATCCTTTCTCTGGTACCGCTACTCATCACAACACAGCCCAGGGCTTGCTCCGGCTACAATTGCTCTGAATAGGATGCAGCAGGATAGTACAATGATGCACCATGTTAACAGTTTGACCCCCCCCCAAAAAAAAAGAGTTTGCACTTCTCAATTCTGTCCTTCGTCTGCGTGCTTCAACATGAGGCGCTGGCACTTGTCCAACTTCACTTTCTTGGAATGTGTCATATGACAAAAGCCGCACGCAAAGCCCAGGTGGCAGCGTCCGTTCTTGACGATTTGCACGCAAGGTGGCCGACAGGTCTCCTGAGCACCGGCTGCAGACTGCGGGGAACGGGTGACCAAGCCATTGATGAACCACGCGTGAGCCACAACTGAAGCATCCAACACCCTGGCTACCTCTGTCAACAATCCTTAACCAGTGTTGCTAGCGGAGATCTTGATGCTTCTTTGGGGAGCTTGGGGTTTCGAGGTGGGTAACGACACGAATTCATATGCCCTACCCTTCCAAACACCACCATCCCTACTTGGGGTTGCCTGGTTATCTACTATGGAGGTAACTCGAAGGGTAAGGATTAACTACACTGAACCAGCAGACCAGCAAGACAGATATCGAATGGCATTCCTAGCCAAGCTACTCAAATCAGGAAGACAACATTTCAGTTTTAACGTGCAATCAACCAGCAATAAACCCATTGAGTGGACATGCCCCAAAAAGCTTTGTTCTAATTACCATGGCAAACACATTCGCCAATAAAATGCTGAAATTGCTAGCGATTGACTGCCAATCTGACTGGTCTAATGGACCTCACATGCGTCGTGTGGGGCTGAAGTCATTCTTGGATATTCGTCAAGCGCAGTCATGGACAGTTCAACCAATTGTTGAAAACCAATGAGGCTGAATATCCTGGTTCCCCACCCTTCCAGTTACCTAAATAAAAATCGGAACCATCGTGCAAGGGGCTCCCCGGTTACCTACAAAGAGGCAACTGGAAGGGCAGGGATTGATGTGACCATCTATTTTAGGGGATGCAGTTTCCCACTGGGGGGCCGGGACTGAAACTGATTCTGGAATACCAAAATGCTTTAGTGCCTCAGGGATTAGCTGAATTTTGACTACACCTTCTAAAAGAGTACATCGAAACTATTGGATTAGCTGCAATCTATGATCAAGTGAGATGGCTGATACCTGACTACCTGTGGGATTACCCCGCATTCATTCATGCGTGCTGTGCCGGAGACACCGGCTGTGTCGCCTCTCTGGCGCATCTCAAGTCGGGGATGGACATGGCCCTACAGATCTGGGGGAGCCGATCGGCGGCCTGTCCTTTCGAGGCACGTCCAAGACTGTGACCGAGATCGCTGGTATCCCAGCGGTGCTGGGAGACACAAAATGGGTCATTGAATGTGGATTGGATGTGGTTGGATTTGTCGAATTGAAACACATGTTTGAAGATTATTGGATGTGTTGTTTTTTGGAGGGAAATTTGGAAGTGCACGCAAACAACTTCACCACTGTCTATGGGAAAAATGAAAGTGACAATGGTTCACAACGATTAATGCAGTCTGGAAATATCCCAAAAGAAAAGATCATACTCCTGCAAGCAAATCTGGGAGTGAAAACATCCACCATTTGTAGCTGGACTACGGTCTGCCTACTAAGCTGCTGATTCTTACCTTCCAGGTTAGCTTACCAGGGTTTGATACAGCTTGAAAATGGTGGTTTCTCAAAATAGGGGTACCCCTCAATCGTCCATAGTAGTCATTAGTAGCAATAAACCAACCTTTTTTGGGGTCCTCTACTTTGAGAAACCACCAAATGGTTGAACGGTTGAACAGCCCCGGAAAAAAAACTCAAACATGTCCAAGTCTCGGGATGCCCAAAAGAGCCCTCGCTTGTAGCAAGTCTTGGCAAGGGGGAAGTTCCTGCGTGCACGGACTGATGGTGTTGCATTTGCTGGTCCTTCCACTCTCCAGCACAGAAACCCTGGTTAGTAAGGAAACGGTTTTGTTCCTGGGTGGGTGGAGGGAGTTGAATACTGCAGGGAGTTGAATACTGCAGGGAAGTGATGAGAAATATGGTCTTTGTCAATCACCATCAAATTTGTGGCCTTGCTTGTGGTAATGACCCACGTTAGCAAACCATCCCTAATTGCTTGAACTAGCTGGTGATTTGCCATCAAGTAAGGGGCTTTATGTATGTGGACCTACCTTCCACAATCATCATCAACCCCACTATTGCTGGCCAATTTTTTGACTGTTTTTGACCAGTAACTAACCATTGTTAACCCTCAATCACTATTAGCATGTGTTTACCGATCGTAATCATATAGAAGTGGTCATCATCTTTACTACTGGCCATTGTTCATTCACACTCAACAACCATCATTATTGTCCAGTCCATAGCGGGCTTTATTCATATGAATCTACCATTCATGTTGTCCCTTATCTTAGCCGCTGCACCCGCGGCAACGAATCCAGGGCTGGGCAAATCACAGTCCTACAAACCACAAGTGTACATATTAACCTTCATCTTGTAGATGTAGTTTATCTGGCTTTACATTGTTTTATGTGGTTTTGCATGGCTTTATGTGGTTTCACAGTTTTTTTAAGTGGTTTCACATGGTTTTAAATGGTTTTATAGGCAGTAAAATGGTTAATCATAGGGGAAAAGAACCAACCGTAGTACCCATATGGTGGTTTGTTAAAAAAAAGGGTGCCCCAAAAATGGATAGTTTACTTTTAAACATGACCACTATTGGATGATCTCGGAATCCATATTCCGAGAAACAACCATAGTTACGTATATAGCGTGTATATAGTTGAAATAAATACCTCATATGGCCAATATATATTGTGAAATAAAATATATATATATATGTGTGTGTGTATATGGATATAGGATATTCATATGCAAATGTAACTGTAACTGTATCAAATATACCTGTAGCCTCTCAGCCACATTGTTTATCGTTGTTGGTTGAATTGAATCAGAAATTGTTTTCATTGTAAACGTCTAAATATCATCAACCTTTGGTGATCGCTGAGAATTACCAACCATGGGTTTGCAATGATAAACCATGACTTAGCAGCATCAGCGATTCCCAGCCATTGCTACACATTCATCATGACAGTGTCTGAACCATTATCAACCCTTTCCAACATCCAACTATCTTTTTTTTAACCTGCGTTCTAATTTCAAAAGTGTTAGATACAACATATAACCATGAACTACCAATAATGAAGTATCATTAACCATCGCTAATCTACTCTGACTAGCCAGTGTTGAACATAATCATGAACACCTTCATGATATCAACAAGCAGCCGTCGTGATCGAGGTGTTCACGATGCATCAGTATGAATAATTCAGCAAGATATAAATTATCATGAGCACTTTCACAATGTCAAGCATTATCTGATTGGTGGTTCAAAGCCATCCCAAGAATATTGGTTATAATATGCCTCAATCCAGCAGCAATCCCCAATACCAGGGAAAAAACATGGCAATCAAATCACCAAGAATCGTAGTTCTTGAGCCATAATTGTTGGTTAGTATCCCTTGTTCTTAATTATCCATTATTAATGGTTATACCCCGCATAAAAAAAACTCTATAAAACCTCTCTCAATCAACATTCATTTACACAAATCAACCAAATTATCCAAACCAATCAAGATCTTGATCCATCAAAGCACCAACAATAATCTTACGCACTTTCGCACTTGCTTCTAAGCAAAGGACTAGGCGTGTGTGAGGTCAGTTTCACGTACCCCAAACACGAATAACCACCAACCAACAGCTTTTTACCAAAAATATAACTTGGTGGCTGTTCGATCCCTTGCTAAAAGTCTAACTTTTAGTGGCTATATATGGTAAGTCAATCATATCCCAAAAAAGCTAAAAAACTAAGTTCATAGCTGTAATCCACGCAGATAACCATCAAGTACCATTTTTTTTGCCAGGGCTTCTCATTGGTTGGGCCCTAACACACAGACCAACCGCTTGGCTCCATCAGCAACCAATAAATTGATCCACCACCAGCATAGATCCACCACATCACCTGAATCATCGTGTGAACCGCAGTGAACCACTGGCACCTCCTGATGTCATCAGGCCGCACTGCGCTGCTGCTGCGCGCCGTGCGACGTCCGGTCCCTACGTGAACCCAACACTGAGCCCAGAACGGCGGTGTGGCGACACCCTCGTAACGGGTTACCAAGGTTCATAGAGATGAGATGCAAACTTATAGGGATGAAATGGAAACTTCTATGGACTATTTTCAGTAGAAATCAGTTGGTTAGTTTGAAAAAGATTTGAGATGTTTTGATAGCTATTGAATGTTTTAAAGATTCTCAACTTTCACAAATTTGAAAATATGAATCCAACTCATATGAAAAATCGACCCCAGTGAAAAATTGATTGTTTGACCATTTTGAGATATCAATAAAAATAAATCAAACTCTGGTTGGTGCTTTCAACCCCTATGAAAAATATCAGTCAACTAACCAATTGTCAATGACTACTGGGGAAAATTCAACATGTCAATCAAACCACCAAACAGCAGTTGTTTAACCATCATTGTTGGTGATTACCCCCTATCATTAACCATCATTCATGGCTATAAATCCCCTATTGCAAACCACCAACCAGAACTCATATGACCCCAAAATGGTCAAGCTCAACTCCCAGACACTGCTCCCTGATGGTGTCCAACAGGTCTATGGGACCCATATGCGCGGGTCCGTGCCTCGTATAGCTGGAGCCAGCCAAATACAACCACCAAATCAGCATGCTTATAGATAACCAGGACTAATGGTTACTAGGATCGTTCATGTTTTTCCCTTGCAAAGGGTATATTCTCTCCAAGTATTTTCTCCAAGCAAGATCAATCATACTAAAGCTCTATGTCCACCAATGGTACCCCGTCACCATCCTCCAAATGATCAGTTGAATCAGTGAAGCTGCCAAAAGAATCATCATGTGGAGTAGTGACTTCAGGCTTGACTAGCCCGCCGCTTGAAAAAAAGGGGTAATGGTTATGTGGGGTAATACTATGGCCACACTGTGGTGGTATTAAGATACTGCGGTGATATTGTGAAAATGTTGTAGCTCTTTTGTGGGCGCATCATGGTACTATGGTTGTACTTTTGTTCTATAACTTTTGCCCGCTTCTTCCCAACCAACAGCCTCAAACATCCACTGGCATTTGCTCATGTGCTCATGGTGATGAGATGGAGGAGGGAATGGGTGAGGAAACTTTTCGCGAACGCCTCTGCTAGCTCCTCAGCTCCCTCCTAACTACCAGCAAATATAAGGGTTTGCAGGGGTACGCAGCAGTTTGTTCGTGACTGCCTCAAGTCGGTAAGGCTCTGCATTTCATTTGACTCAGGGAACAAAAGCCTAACCCCATGTCTGAGCAGTTCTGCCAGCATAAGGGTGATGAAAGAGGAAATGAACACAGCCATACGGTGGTGCCATTTTCGGACGAATAGGGATGCCCCGAAATCACCTTTCTATTAACCATTGATGGTAATCTGGTTGGTGTTTTCCATCCCTACGAAAAAAATATTCGTCAACCACCCATTTTTTAGAAATACTATGGGAAATGAAAAATGTGAATCAAACCACCAACCAGTAGCTTTGGGGGTTCTCTCTGCCTTAAGACACACCCAATATGGTGGTACCAGCTTATCATTTAGACTGTCATGGTATGCCCAACTCTTATGGTCAATTTCAGTCACTCAGGTGCCCCGCTGTCAACGATGTCTCGAGCAAACATGTGCCTCGAAGGCATGGGCAAGCTCCAAGATCACCACGTGGACCGCAAGATCCATCAATGACAAACCATCAAGTCATCAACAGTTGATCATCAGTAAACGAACATTTCTTAATAATTAATTAACCATCATGATTGGTCACTAGCCAAGACTACTCAGCCAACGATTCTTACTAATCAGCAAAGATTATCGGCTGTACGGTAATGAGTAATCAACTTGTTTGATCATTAGCCACCACTACCCAGTTAACCATAAGCCGAGTAGCCATCACCAAGCACCATGGCCAACATTATCCACCACAGCCAGTGGATAACCACAAATCATTGGCCATCAGTCAACCATCAACCACTGTTAACCTTTACGAGCATTTGGTTCGGACCCTCCTTTTCGGGCCCGCTCCTGGCACCGCTTCTCCTTTGAAAGGCGCTTTCATAGGTGAAAAAAGGGCACCCCCCTAGCTCCTGGTCTTGCTTCTTCCCAACCATCAGCCACTTGGAAAACCCTCTGGCTGACCACAATTAGGTTTTTCAATCAACCAGTATATTGACAACTATAGACTATAGAGCGTTGATGATCTCTCTCCATCCAAATCAAACGGAGCCCCCTTGTGAGGCAAGATTGAAAGCACAAGAACGCTGGACTAGTTTTTCTGGTTGATAAAGCTCTGGTTTACCATCATCAACCCTCAATCAACCAGCAGTGCCAACCCTGAATGAAGCTACGCCCTGGATGAAGCGAGGTACCCTTGGTTGAGATTGACAGGGCTACTCGCAAATTTGCCTTGGTTTCCACTTCAAATGGTAGACCCCCCAATTAAGAAACCGTGGGTTTTTTACTGCGGGGTTTAACATTAACCATGGTTAACCACGCGTTAACCAATTGACCTTGAATGAACAGCCACAATTTGAACCAGTCCCCGTGCAAATTCTTGCAGTAGGTTGGGCCCTTGATTTTCTGGATGGCTTATAGATCCCCGGCTAAAGCGCTACTGTCTAATTAGTCTAGGCAGTCTGGCTGAACTATCATCATCTACCATGGATTGCCATCATCTTGATATGACGGATAACTGATGGTACAAACCTGCGTAGATACAAATCTAAATGCGCGCGGTAAGTCCATCTAACCCCATCATATCAAATCCCAAAAACTACTAAAACATACCAGAAACGAAGCAGTTGTGGAGTGAAAGCCTGGGAAATCACCACTAAATGGTCGATTTTCCACTGCCAGGTTGGGAAGCCAAAGGGTAAGCCAGCCAGTTTCGGGAAAAAATTCACCAGGATCCCCTGGCAAATCCGCTGAGGCTGACGCAGCCCATCCAGGATGGACATATCTTGGTTGGACAAGACCTGGGCGCTGCGAAGGTGGCCGCAGCAAGGGATGATCCCATGAGGCTTGAGCATCACTGGGCCATGGTTGAAGAAGTATTTAACCATTGTTATAGTTCCTGATGGTTGATAAATCATGGTGAACGGTTATGGTTTACCTAAATTTGATTTACCGGATGATTGTTCAACCATAAATTAATCATGGTTCCAATTGAACATCCTAATCCTCGCGGTTGTTGTTGGGTTACTAACAGTTGAATTAATCATGCTTAATTAAGCTTATCAAGCATGATTAGCTTTCTAATCCATTTCAAAGAATTAAACTCATTATTCCTAATGGAAATGCTGAACCTCGTTGGTTATTCAGCCGCTTGCCAACAATGATTGCTTGGTTATTAAGCATATTAAGCAATATTACATATTCCTCAAGATTCCCGATGGTCACGGGTGACTAAACAAATATCGATGATAAATGATGCTGAAATTCAAAAATAGTGGTTGATACAAAGTGATGCCACCCAAGATAGGTTTGTTGTTCAAGATTCGCCTCAAGGCAGGTAGTTTCGCAACAGTTCAGTTCACCAAGGACTGGCAGTGGGAACAATCACGCCATGCGCAGCAATCCTCAGCATCGCATTGTCTGCTGGGTAAATTCCAAACATCACGAACTGCCATTCTTTAAATCTGGCCTTGGTGCATTTGCAGTCTGGACATTCTGTCACTGATCCACCAAAGTGAACTACAAGGCAGTTGTCGGTCATGAGCAAGCAGCGCACCAGGCACCCTACCCTTCCAGTCACCTCTGGAGTTACCTGGTGTAGTGATGCTTACCTACGATATAGGTAACTGGAAAGGTCGGGTCAAGTAACCATCCTAAACCATCGTTAGTGAAGTTATCCATGAACACAACTCGATACTATACGGTATTGGAAACATGCAGGTCCTCGCAGGGCTTTGGAGATCAGTTTTCTTACGGGGCACCAGCTGCTGGAAGCGGATCCGGCTGTTAGTTTCCTGTAGCCATCATCGGTGGGTGAACCATCGTAACACCAAAGTCGCACCCGCAGGTGCTGAATGTTCACTTCGTTGCTTGCCCTACCCTTGCAGTTACCTCTATAGATGGTAGCCAGGGAACCTTTGGTGTAGGGGTGGCTGCCTTTTATTATCTATAGGCAAGTGGAAGGCTTACCCACATCTCTTCCCATCTCTTACGTCGATGTGCGCACCAACTTGGCCACTAACCATGTTTTCTATGGCTGATAAGCCGCCTTTTAGGGCGTAACTAACCATAATGAACTAACCCCAGCTGCACATCCAAGTTCCTAATTTCTGGAGGCCTGGGAAAATGGCTCGCACCACTGGCCCACTCCCAGCACGCGACTCGGCTGGTGCCGCCGATGGCATAATAGGATGCAGCTGTCCACTCCTCACGGCTCCATCCCAATGGTGGCCCGAAGGGTGGGCAAAAGCTAAGGAGAGGAGGCTCCCAAACCAGCAACCACCAGCAACAAACCAACCAATCGCTGGCGCAACTGATGGTTCATGAGGGTTACTCCCAGGGCAAATGGTGTTTTTAAGGGAAACCATGTGATTGAAGGAACTTCACCAGCAGTAGTCACGCATCAGTCTCTCGTACCTATTCTTCAGCCACCATCATTCTCCAGCAACGAACCCCTACTAACCTCTACTTAACCCCTGCTTAACCCCTCTTAAGCCCTACAAGGTGGGCCCCCAGTAGTTATAAGTTGGCTTGTAACCCCCTACAACTGGTAGTTACCCCTGGTTAAGTTATAGTGATCCTCCTGGAGTAGATAGAATATCAGATTGGACCATCCCCTATTGGTAGATGGTTCTAATATTTTTTGATGGAGGATATTCTATCTACTCCAGGATGGTTATAGTTATAAACCAACTTAGTTCAGTGGTTGGGGGCCCACCTTGGACTATGAGTAACCGATGGTAACTACTACTTAACCCTCACCATTCGGTGAACGTGCAGGTCCTGGCAGCCTCGCTTCAGCAACCCCTCCTCCGCCTCCGCCTTGGAGTCCACCTTGCTGCGACAGGCCTGGAGGAACGGCGGCCAACCGCCCTTGGATGAGCCGTGGTGGCTCAGGATGGTTCATGGATGATGCTTAGTCGGCTTATGATATAAAGCATGGTGGATTCATATGTTTCGGTCATGGTTGGTGGTGATTCAGGATGGTTCATGGATGAAGGGATGGGTAAGGATATAGGAAATGGATAGTTATTTGACTCCGCGGCCGCAGGGTCAGGCAAGGCAACCCCTTCGTCCAATGCTCGAGACGATGGCGGAGGAAAAAACACATGACACGTGAAAAGTCTATATGGTTTGTTAACACAAGTACTGACCAGAAATCATGTGGCTGCCTATGTTCAACTATGTTGAAGCTTCCCGGTTGCGAAGTATATGGGCGTTGAGAGATATTCTGGTATTTACCGTGCTTTACTATGACTAAGCACCTTCATTGTATGTCTCTGTGTGCAACGAGAAGTGCACATCGTGCAACCCAGGTTCAGGGTCAATTTTTGGGACGAAATTGCTGCCTGAAACCCATTGAACACCCATCAACAATAATAGCTGAATACTGCGTCCAACCATGTCCAACCCATTACTTAAGTTCCAAAGCCAACTGACGGCCAAACAAACAAAACCTGTGATTTGTTGCCTCGCATGCCCGTTGAAATCATTAAAACCCTCAGGGGCAATCAGTTGTAAGACTGGTTGGTGGTTTCGACCTCGTCAACCACCCACCCTTCCCCAAATTAGGGAAAATGAAAAATCATGAAGGATCTTCAAAGCCACCAACCACGTTGCATAAAGATTGGGAATTAAAAGCAATACGGTACACAATTAAAAACAATCAACAAACCACAATGATCAGCCCAGCAAAGGCAGTGACAGATTAGATCTAGGCACCTGACATACTACAGGGGGAGGCAACGACCAGCATCACAGAAAACCAGAATCGGTGATGGCTGCTGTGAGGCCGTCAACGGCATGGATGGTTACATGGCTGGAAGCAGCATGGCTTGCAAGGAATTGATGCTTCATATGGACTCATTTGGTGGTTTCTCAAGGAACCTCAAAGTCATGGTTAGTTCATTGCCATAAAAGGACGAATAAAGAATGATTTGGGGGGTACCTTTTCAGAAACCCCTATGGCGGATATCAATCCATAAATGATGGTAACCCCCCAACCATCCCTCAATAAAAACTTGCTACACTTCTCGATTTGTGCGTGTCATCCTTGCGCAGGGGCCATGCTAATCTTCTCTGTATCGTTCCAATTTTATCGGATGATCCCCGAAGGGAATCCCCCCAACCATCCCTCAATGAACATGAATTAAAGGGTAACCAACCAGCCACGGGGGACCATCTTTAGTGGATACACCCATATCAGTTCTGCATTCACTTTGGCCGTCGCCATGAACGACCAGGTGAGCGAAGAACATGAATTACAGGGGCAGCCATGCGGCGCCACCCAAGGTAATTACGTAGATCGTCCCAAGCAATACAACTTGACACAACAGCGCCCTGTATTGCACACTCTGGATCAATAAACTCCTGGTTGATTGATAGGTGGTATCCCCAAAGTCCGTCTTGGTTTCCGATAAAAATGGCACCCTCCAAACCAATAAACCTATGGAATTCAATTTTTCCGGGGCTCACATTCCAAGGAATTTTCTGCGTCGCCGTGCCTCCCCAATCACCGCAATCTTTTGATCCAATGCCAGTGGGAGCACAGGTTTGCCTCAGCCGCACAGCACCGTGGCATCACCAGTGGATGCTCGTGCCAGGTCCACTCAGCTCCTCACCGGTCTTGATCACTTTGTCATTCTTCAAGAGGACCTCAAGACACCAGCTCCGCCATTCTCCCAAGCACGCCATGTATGGCTTGTGGTTAATGACATTTTATGGTTGTAATTTTTAGTGGTCTATTTACCGACATTTGGGCCATTTTATGAATAGATGATCTTTGAAAGCCATTGCCGCGTTTAAGGTGCACTATGCCACTCAGCAAGGTACAAACAGTGTGCTGTGACTGAAGCCAGGATGAATCACGCACACACACACACATCTCACCTTTGTTCGACACAGAAAGTTCTGAGTGCAACGTGAAGGGTTGCAACTTGATGTTGGAAGTATTTTCGATGAGTATTTCTATGGATACGGAGCTATATTTACAAAAAAACATGATTACGATAATTTCAGACATGATAGACATAACTGATATAACGACATAATATGTGTATATCTTTACAATTGACAACTGATTTTCTATTCATAGGCGCTGAAATTTCAAACAAGTGCAGATGTTCTCCATGGTGTGCACAAACGTAGTTCACGGCCAGCCGATGTCACTGACAACATGGCCGTGCAACCATGACCAAGAGCTGCAACCCCGTTTGCGGCTTTCCACGCGAAAAATGCATGGCTCCCAAACTGCATGGGTCGATGCCTCAACCTTTTTGATGGGCCTCTGGATCCTCTGGATGATTACACAATCCCAAAAATCGCTGCTACTGGTTTGTGATTTGCCGATATTTCCCACTGCCTCAAGCAACACAAGATGATTTCAGGAAAACCCATCCGGTCTTCTCACTTGTTTAGCCAGCGTCGTATGCGGCTATTCCGGGGTCTCCAAGATGGTGAAACATGGTGAAAATGCCTTGCAAATCTGCCCAGATTCGCGCTCTCAGAGAGACAACGGATTTTTGACCTTCTTCTCTGACAGCGGCCGACGTTGCGAGGTCGTTTTTCCAGCTTCCCTGATGCACATGATGACGCTCAGGCGACCCTGTTGAGTCAGGCAGACTTTCATGACACCAGATGCTTGTATGATGTCGTTGTCCACATGTATGGGCATCAAATCAAATGTGGCCACCTGATCCGGAACATCGATGGGACGGAGCTCCCTGGCCATTTCACACAGGCGCCTCAGGAGATCGACGGTGAAGTCAGAAGCAAAGCTCCGCTTGATGGACATCCCAATGAGGCTGCCAAAGGGTGCGGATGCTGCTTGGACTGTCTCCCTGTCCATGTCAATCTGCAAAAAAGCGTCTTTTTGGACATACTGTACGTGTTTCTCCACGATGTGGCCATAGTCATAACACTCCATGGTAACGTGGCTGAGGTTAGGGGAGCTGCGCAACTGAACTGGAGAATTGGTTTGACTGCGGAGTTCTAGCGTCTGAGAAGCAAGTTCACCCAAGGCCCTCGATGATGAGCCATGCTGCGATAGGTCACCCTCGTGCACATCAAGCACAAGCTCATGGGAGTCGGGGATAGCATCTGTGGCCTTGACACCTGCCAAGGATTTCAGATCCGTAAAATCGCGAAGGCCCAACAAATGGCAGTCTCGACCATCCATCGTGGAATACTTCACCCGGAAAACCTCTGTGCGGAACTTGCTGGAATAGCTGTCCACCAAGTGAGTATGAAAGGCATGGGCTGCCCCACCACTCTGAGTCGCCATCATCAGAATTTCTTTGGCGCGCTTCTTATCACCTGGTGCTATGAAATCTGTCAGCCGCCGTCCCTCCAAACTCGCACCTGACCGGCGCAACAGCATGGTGGCCAGTTTCGGGGAATGGGACAGCAGCTTCAAGTCACCATCGATTTCGCAGACTGCTTCGCAGGTCAGGTCCAAAAGCCCTGAAGCTGCGCTCAGCTGCTGTTTGCTGTCGCTTTCCCTCATCATGGACTCCACCGAACCGCGGATCAGCCTGTTGGCAATGTGGTGCACCAGAACCACCGCCCCTAGGTAGAAGATGTTGAAAAAGAGCAGAGCTCGTGAGTTCAAAATGGTATCAGGCTTCGTGGCTGGGAATCTCCAGAAGTCCATCCTAGTAGACAAGCGAAAGAGAATTGCACCGAAGATCATTCCCTGACCAAGTAGTACTGCGGCATAGTGTCTGGCGATCGCAATCGCAGGAACTTGCACCAGTGCTAAGCCAATGAGCTGCGCAGTAAAAACGCTTTCTAAGGAGGATAAGCCAAAGGGGGACGCCCAAAAGGCCCCGTACGCATGGACGAAAAGGCACACCAAGTCTAAGGTCGAGCAGTTGACCAACCATGGTGCCACGTAAACTGCTAGACTACTGACATACACAACGGCTACCAACCAAGCAGCTTCTGCAGACGTGAAGCTATTGTGGGCAAAGGTCAAGTACAACAGCAATGTCATGTCCACTGCGCATACTGCGGGGAGGTAGTAGAGGAATCGCTGTGCCCACATGACCTTTCTGTGGCCCATTTGCTTCAAAATGAAGGCTTCCCTAGGATCGCTCTTCCTGACATCTGCGACCCATTCCTTCAAGCGCTTCAGGTTTTTACAGAGCACACTGCACTTTGCTGGTGCCTCCCGGCACAATATCAACAGGTGTACAAGCAGCAGTGCTGAACCACAAAGGACGAAGATGGTCTCATTCACCGAGAGCGAAAGGAACAAATTCTGCATGTCCGCTATGTGAACAAAAATCTGCAAAACGCCTGCGCGTTCAAAAGGACTTCAAAATATGACAAAAGGGAGCAAAAAACAAAGCTTTTGGGCCTTGAGCCGAAGCTATCCAGCAATGACAATGAGCACCACCATGCTTGATGCAATTCCAAACAGCGATGTTTGCTACTAGCACCCTTGTCAGCATCACGATTAATGATTTCAAAACATTGTCATCAACAACATTACAAATTTACACCACATCTTCAACACCACTATAATCATCAACATCATTCCCAAAACGTTCCACACATGGGGCCATGCTTTTATTTGCCTACATGACTGGTTGATTGAATGAGTAACTGGTAGCTAAAGCACCATGGAACACCTGGGATCACCCCCACTTGGACCAAAGGGGGGAGTGACCGCTCGGCTCCGGACAGCTCCCTCTACAGCGATGCGCCGAGCAAGGTCCACGTTCTGTGGGCTGGTGGCTACTTTGCCTCGGCACCACCAGTGGTGACCCATGGATGCGCACGGGTTCATCAAGGTGGGCCCTGCAATAAAACTGGTAGTTGGGTGGCCCACCTCGTACCAAATTCTATGGGTCACCAATTGGTAGCTGAAATAGTCCATGAAGATTCATACGGAGTGGTACCCCCAGTGCCTGGTAACCTAGGTTAGTTCAGTAGGGTATAGCTATCATGCCAATGATGTAACTATACAACTAGGTGGCGAATCTAAACCAACGGACCTAACCAATATGTTACAATAGTTAACCATTATTAATCATGGCCTGATGGCCGGATGGCTTACAAAGCAACTTATAGTCATGATTAAGCATGCTTTATTGAATCCTTATATTGACCACTTGTAATCATGGTTAACCCGTAGTTACCGTAGTTCAATGGCTTATCGACCGACGGATCTAACCAGGGGGTACCACTCCGTAATGCTTCGGAACTCATAGCGCGTTTCAGATCCCAACGGTACAACGACTCGTCGCAGTTGCAGCCGACCTGGGCAACCACCGTCACCACACGGAACAAATGCAGCTGAAGGGGTGAAGCTGGTCATATGGTGATTTCATGTGGTTAAAGTTAAGTGTTGTGAATGGGGATTAATGGAGATGACGTTGCATTATTGTTGTTGACTATTCTTAAGCCACCGTTTGGTTGAACAATGGTTCAACAATGGTTGATCATAGGGATTAGTAGGGGATAGTCACCAACAATGGGCGTTTTTCATGGTTTTGTAGTGGATTGTAGTGGTCAATAATGGGGCATTTCATAGCCAACAATGAGACCAATATGGTGGTTTCTTCAGCCATAGGGGATCCCAAAGTTATGCAGGGTTTAGCTCATTCTAAAAAACAACTATGAAAATGGATGATAACTGGGGGGTGTCCCCTATGTATGACTTGAGAAACACCCATCTGTGTATTTATGAACAACTCCATTACAAGGAGGGGCCCCCCATCCTTCGCTAACTTGGTGCTCAAACAATTCGTGTGGCCAACTTATACCATGGTTGGTGGGGACCATGAGGCTCCATCCAGTAGAAGCCTTCGCTCCAGTTGAATGCATCGGTATGCTTAATCTCCTTCAAACCACCCACCAGCTATGTAAGCGTCATCAGTCATTATATGATTTATTCGTGGCTATTGCCCCCTAGGGTCTTTCTCAAAGTAGGGGTGCCCCTAACTCATCCTTCATGAGCCATTTGTAGCAATGAACCAACCACAACTTTGAGGTTCGCAATTCTAAGAAACACTGAACCTCATCCTGAGAAACATCATACAATTTCACCTTGAAGTATTTCTGCTAAACCACTAAACTGGCTGGTGGTTGCACCACCCCCTGAATATAAATCAACCAACCATTTGTTAAGAACTACATTTGGGAGAATCAAACATGTTAATCATTAATCAGCCAACCAATAGCTGTTTAACCGCATTTTTGCTGCTTACTGCTTGTTTTCCCTGATTATTCACCATGATTAACTGGTTGATGGTTGAAGCACCCCTAGGAAACATATTAGTCAACCAACCGATCAATTGTAGATACCCGGGAAAACAAAACATGTCAATCAAACCACCCGCCAGTTATCTATCGCCTACTGGTTATCAAACCATATTGTAGTTAGTGGTTGGTTAGTTTACCTATAGAACTGACCATGATTGACTACTGGTTCCACGTATCATTGACCCGCCAGTAAACCACCAACATGGCTGATAGCCATTAATTAACTAGTATAGCTATTTATGGCTATCAAACCCCCAACCAATTAATGGTTGGATAACTATATAGCTATTAACCCCATTAACTATAGCTATTAACCATGATCATGATTAACTATAGCTATCTATAGCCATTAACTGCTATAGCCGGTATAGCTATTCATGGCTATCAAACCACCAAGCAGTAAACATCGTCCCAAGAAACCACCCAGCTGTGCAGAAATCTGGGCCCCAGGCTCGACAGTCCTTAGCGCTCAAGGCCCAACACGAACGGCTACCCCGCACGGGTTGGCTCCTGGCCTCCCTCCCAACTAATACCATCCAATACCCAGGTAATTTGATAGGTAGAGTGCCTAACATTGGTTTACTCCCTCC
Source organism: Symbiodinium kawagutii (assembly GCA_009767595.1). Taxonomy (NCBI): domain Eukaryota; class Dinophyceae; order Suessiales; family Symbiodiniaceae; genus Symbiodinium; species Symbiodinium kawagutii. Next base: position 199,998 of record VSDK01018433.1, on the reverse strand, counting down.
CTTTACCCCATGTAGACTGCCTATGGAAAAGGCAGTCTACATGGAGTAAAATGAGATACTCGATGAGCAATAGAAAAGCCAATCGAGATGTTACAATTGCAAATGGTTTTGCATCGTTTGTATTATAGCACATGCTGTGTAGGTAACGGAAAGCTCAAGTCGATCATAAAATCAGGATGAACGATCATCCAACTGATCCTCTCTTAACATTCTGGATGCGTATTTGCACCAGCATGTTCCGCCTCCGCTTCAGCGAACGACGTTCTTGCGTCATCATTTGGCTGTTCGTCAATGCCTGCACCCCTTGTAATCATCTCACAAATGACCCAACAAATCTTTGTTGAAAGGTTCACCCAGCCAATTTTGAGTCTTTTTTTCCATCGCCATCTGCATGAGTTCAGCCAATTTTGAGGTTGCTTATGACCATTTATGATCCATGCCCATTTCCTAAAACCATCACCTTCTTCCGGCGATCTTCATGTTGAACTTGCCCAGTCATGGCTTGGCTATGCACAACGGGCACAACTGCGGCATCAACGAATGTTGGTTTTACATGGTTTTACGCAGCTGTTGTCACACCAAACGGGCCAAACAGCATATTCACTGCAGCAATGGATAGCGTCTTACTTTTTTGCAATGATAAAGCCCTGGCTGTTTGAGCAATTCAAAAGTCATACTAATCATACTCTTCTCCAGCACTATGATGATACAACTCTTACACATTGATTTCTTTCGCTGGGCCGGGCATTGCAAAAAAACATGTTATGGTTGCTTCCCTGAAGCACCCTGGTCTCCGTGCAGGGAATCGTCACTATGAAACGAATCAACCATCGCTATTTCTATCTGTGATCTGGGCACCCTTGGTCATAGGTGATAATTAGTCAACCAATCATGAACCATCAGTGAACCCCACCATCTCAATTAAGCATTGTCTCTAACCATTATTCATCATTCATTACAGTCATTTAGCCACGATTAACCACTATTAGCTAGCAGTGAAGTATCGCAAACCATCAGGGAAACCAGCACTTGACAATCTACACACTATCAACCAGCCATTCTTGACCATCCCTGGGCAGTATGAGGCAGCCATCACGGACAAGGTTTGAACCATCATTTAAGCACTAATTACCTGTCCGGACCCCATATTAATCATCATTCACTATCCATCATCAACCGCATCAACTAACCACATGGATTTGGGTCAAAGCCCTGCACCCCTGGTTCCCCCATCATTTACATTCATTTACACTGTTTTGTTTTGTTGGTGAACTTGTCCACCATGAAATTGATGGTTAAGTGTTTGACCCAGCTCGCCAGAGCCGTCAACCAATAAGCGGCATGAAGCCCATCATGAACAATCACTGGTCGGTGGTTGAACCAACCCTATGAAAAATATTGGTCAACCAACCAATTGTTAGCAACTACTTAGGGAAATAAACAAGATGAAGCCCACGAACCCGAATGCTCACACTCTTGGTCGGACTCTCTTGGTAAGACACTCTTGGTGAGACACTCATGGTGGGACACTCTTGGTGAGACACTCATGGTGGGACACTCTTGGTGAGACACTCATGGTGGGACACTCTTGGTGAGACACTCATGGTGGGACACTCTTGGTGAGACACTCATGGTGGGACACTCTTGGTGAGACACTCATGGTGGGACACTCTTGGTGAGACACTCATGGTGGGACACTCTTGGTGAGACACTCATGGTGGGACACTCTTGGTGAGACACTCATGGTGGGACACTCTTGGTGAGACACTCATGGTGGGACACTCTTGGTGAGACACTCATGGTGGGACACTCTTGGTGAGACACTCATGGTGGGACACTCTTGGTGAGACACTCATGGTGGGACACTCTTGGTGAGACACTCATGGTGGGACACTCTTGGTGAGACACTCATGGTGGGACACTCTTGGTGAGACACTCATGGTGGGACACTCTTGGTGAGACACTCATGGTGGGACACTCTTGGTGAGACACTCATGGTGGGACACTCTTGGTGAGACACTCATGGTGGGACACTCTTGGTGAGACACTCCTGGTGAGACACTCTGAGTGAAACACTCTTGCAAGACACTCTTTGTAAGACACTTAAAATTGGTAAGACACTCTCGGTGAGACAGTCTTTGTAAGACACTGTTTGTTGGACACTCTTGGCGAGATACTCTTTGTGAGACACTCTTTGTGGGACACTCTTTGCAAGACACTCTTGGTGAGACACTCTTGGTGGGACACTCTTGGTGAGACACTCTTTGTGAGACACTCTTGGTGGGACACTCTTGGTGAGACACTCT